>JAPMOQ010053704.1:4356253-4367287 GCA_026543055.1 Argiope trifasciata | reverse complement strand
TATGAATCCCATCGAGCATTTATGGGACATCATCGAAAGGTCCGTTCATGCCCAAACTCCTGCACCATCCACACTTTCACAGTTATGGACGTCTATACAAACAGCATGGCTCAATATTCCTGCAGAGGACTTCCAACGACTTGTGGACTCCATGACACGTCGAGTTGTTGCACTTCGCCGGGCAAAAGGAGGACCGACACGATATTAACAGTCATCCCATGACTTTTGTCACTTCAGTGTATATCATATCTTTTGCATTAAAATTGGAATAACGACTAAAATACATAATACTATAAAGGACAAAACGTCATATGTAGGAGTCGCAAACCATTCTAGTGGTCTGATCATTCGCAGATCTCACGATCTTATCTCAAAGTTTACAATTTTATGTGGAGACCATTCTGGCTAGTTTTATTACTGTTATTAATGATCATAAAAATTAAAAAAGTTTGTCTTTTTATGCCTACATGAACGAAAGTAAAAGTAAGAAATGTTTCTAAATGAAAATGCTAGGGATAAAAATAAAATTGTAAACGCGAGAAAGGATGACTAAAATTCCAATTTTATTTACGTTCTTAATATATTTTAATATTTATGGTAAACTGAGGTTGCATATTTTTCATGTTATTCATTGAAGTTTAATTTTTTTTTACTGCATTGCTCTCCCGTTTTATTGCTGCTATGTTTCAATTATTTATTTTCCTCTAAAACATATTTTTTATAATTTCGAAATACTTTTTAATTTAAATCAACATAAGAATCCATATTTTTTTAACATAATTATAATCAATTATCGTGATAAATGCAGTTATTAAGCATTACCAGATGGTGCCTTTCAAACGAAATTAAAATTTTATTATAATTCTTCGATTATTCGCTAATTAATAATAAAATTATTACCCAGGTAGCACAGCCTGTTATACAATGTATAGAATATTGATTAATATCATATTGACTACATGATCAATATTTAATCAATACTTAACCAATATTCTGATCACTACTTAATCAATAGTCTATAATATTATACAGTATTGTGAATATTGATCAATATTGTAAAATTTTTGTGTGCTACTAGGGTAATTGTTTTATTATCATTGACTTATACCTTTAGGAAACATAATTCTTTTAGCCTATCAGAAAGCTTATAATAAGAGCGATTGCAAAATCCTGTTTTTAAAAGCCCAAAACCAGTCAGTTTAAATAAAAACGTGTATTATAGAAGTGGGAACGACTGTATTTGTTACATTAGAATAATATTTTGAATACATACAGCTGTAACGAATTTTGTTCTAACTTGGCGTGGACTAAATGGCAGAATGCAATGAACTGATAGCAACAGTTCGCAAGTTATTATCTAACTGCAGGCAGATTACCTAAAAATTGTTTTGTAACTGATTTACTTCCTGTTATTTCTCGATTGTTTTAGAAAGCTCTTATAATTTCTACATTTTTTTAAATCTGGAAGATTAAAGTCATTTCATTTTGTGGATAAAGACATATGTAAAGTTTGGTTAATTGAATACAGTCTCAAGTTGAGATTAGAATTGTTATTCTTTGACTTCAGGTAACAAATGGTTTATCTGCGGTAACTTCATCTACGTGATCAATATATTAGAAATACTGAAAATATGTTTGTTACGATTGATCGGTTGTTACTTATGATAGCAGCAAAATGGCAAAAGCCGTTAATTATCACATTAGCTGATTATTAAATATAATTACTGGTTATTATTAATACTTGCACAATTACTTAATAATAGATTAGTTTCACTCTTCATAATAAATAAAGAAAATTGGCAAGAATATAATTTAGAAAATGAATATAATTAGCTAATAATTTTTAAAGTTATTACATATTTTATTAAAATCTGTGAATATTAGTCCATTATTGTTAATTAATTATGATATAACTGTTTTATTATTGAGGGCTTATACAAAACATTATAATTTTGGCCAATAAGAGTGTGCAATAAAATCGATCACAAAATTCTGATTGATTAACTGATATTAAATTAATTACTGGTTATTATTTATATTAGCGCTATTACTTAATTACCGTTCAATGACAGCCGTAGAAATACAGGGTGGTTAAAATTAAAGTTTCACTTAGAAATCGTCACAAAAGAAAAATTACTAGACCAAATGATATTAAAATTGGTAATAGTTCAAAGAAGGTCATGGACATTTCTTTTCCGAAAGAAAAAAAAACCACTAGGGGAGAAAGGGTGATGCAAGCAATATTGTTAAGCAAAATAAAGTATCAAGGCGTTGGTTGTTTTTAAGTGACTCTGAAACGTGCACTTTCAGTGTGTGTTATCTTAAACCACTGTTTATGGTGATATTCTAAACAATTTGATGGTAATGAAAGAGGCGATACATCGACATGTGCGTAACTTTCATCTTGATATACTAAAAACTACTGTTGATATTGCAGTAATGCGTTGTAAATCGCTTCCAGAGACTGGAGGAAGTTCGTTCAGAAACGATTAAACACATTTTAAACCGCTGTCTTCATGTCCTATCTTGCTCACCTATATTGAATTCAGCGCTGCTCTTACCCTGGTGGTGAGATTTTAAATATTGTTTGATGGGAAAAAAAATTCCCATTACTATTACCAAGTTTGATAACATTTGGTCCAGTAGTTTTCCTCTTATGTCCATTTCAAATTAGAAATTAAATTATGACTACCCGATATACAGAGGGAAATAGGTTAAAATTGCCAAGAATTGCAAAACTGATTGTAAAACATTTAATTATTTTATTTGTTGTTATGAAATCAATAAATATATTAAGAATGAAGTGCCTTGTTATTCTATTTTTCATATTTAAAATATATAGAGTCTTCACTGTTTACATGATAGAGTTTTCACTCTTATATATACAATAATCGTGCCATATTCAACAAACTAATCCTCCGTTACTATCAAAGAGGGAAAAAATCCAAGATATAGAATATTGTGACATTCCTAGTAAAAATAGAGAATAAACGGAAAAAATATTCTTAATGTCTGATGCATGCAAAGGGAGAATTTCTTTCTTTCGAAACTCACGATCAAGGTTTTGTAACTTTGATTGCAACTGTTTTATACACGATCTATGCATTAGACGTATATCTATGGTACTCACTTGCACTTTTTTTTTCTTTAATGTTCCCAGTAATTCCAGCTTTTTGTAGATAATGAGTGTATTATCGATCAATACATATATTCACTGAATTTGCTAAAGCATACAACCAACATTCTTTTGTTGAACTTAAATACTTCGCCTTGGGTCTTGGAAATCAAGTTCTGCTTGATATCAATTCATTATTTCTACTATTCCAGAATGGAAGTATGTGAACAGAGAATAAAACGACAATTGCGCAGGAAAATCATGAAGCCAATTTTAACAAGAGGCGAACTGGAAAAGTATTAGTTCTGTTTCCTTTAGCTTCTGAACTTTCTCGATACGGATCCGTTCGCTTCCATTTTTTTTTTATTTCTATCTTAAAGTGAAAGGACAAGAAGAAGGAAAAAAAGAGATAGAAAGCTCGCTTTATGATTTGCCTGAGGACTGGATAATTATTAGAGAGTTTTGTCTTGGAACTCTCTGCAACTGCCACCGTAATAAGAACAGATTCTTCTAAGATGTGAATAAGAGCGGGAAAAAAATGGGGAAAAAATAAAGACGGGGAAAAATTCGCAGCTTTTGCATTAACGAGAAAGACTTCAGATGTAGAGAAGTAAAAGAAAGAGAGAAAGAGAATGTAAAATGAAAGCCAAGAGGAAACTTTGGGAAAGAAATCTAAAAAAAAAAAAATCTTTGATTTTTCGGAAGAAAAATTTAACTTTTATTTTATTCTAATTTCTTTTCTTTTTTTCTTCTGTTCATTCCTTTCGGCATTTTAATGATTCTAACAGAGTAATACGAGAAACGAGTGAGACACGTGACATTTCATGGATGCAGCCCAAGTGAAGAATTTCGTTTCTGATAGGATGGTAGCAGTTCCTAACGAAACCCCGAAGGGAGATATAGATGTTGGATTAAGAGGGCTGCATTGTTTTAATCGACAAAGAAAACTCTCCAAGGGATGATAAAACATTTCCAAGATTGAAATCAAGAATACTTGTTCTTTTTATAATTCTTCCCCTTTTTTTTTGGTCTGAAGAGAAATGAAAGAATTACAGAAAAAAATCTGCAATCAATTAAAACAAACTTCTAATAAGTTAAAAAAATGGTTATGTTAAAAAAACTTGATGGCAATAAATTGGATATAATAATTTTTATCAAAGGATATGAAACTTGTTAGAAAAAATAATTATATCAGCTTAATGAATTACTAAAATGATAAAGTATTTTTATAATTCCAAATTATAAAGTCAGTGGAATATCTCAAATGAAAAGTAATTTTAATAATATTTGAATAAAATTGAAATTACGATGATTACAACTTAATTCTCGTTTGACATTTTATTTATTAATTTATCATTTCGAAGTGATGCACCTAATTTTAGTTTTTGCTGTAAATTTGTGTATGGAAATAACTATATTTAGTCTAATAATTTAATAGATGTGAATAAAGAGGGTTACTTGTTTTAATCGACAAAGAAAATTCCCTAAGGAATGATAAAACATTTTCAAGATTGAAACCAAGAATAATATTTTAAAAATTATTCTTTCTTTTCTCTGAAGATAAATAAAGGAATCCCACCAAATTATTTTGAAATCAGTTAAATAAATCTTTCATTTTTTTCCAAAAATAGAGCATGTTCAAAAAATTTCATGGCAATGAAACAGATGCAATAATTTGCAAAAAATAATAAGACACTTGTTAAAAAGAGATCTTGAATCGCCCATTTATATCAGCATAATCGGTTTTTGAGTTAATTAATAATTCGATTTCATAATTCCAGAATTTCTTAAATAAAGGTGGAATAAAATCATATTTAAATAAAATTAATTACGGTGATTACAGCTAAATTATTCTTTGACAGTTCAAATATCAATTTATTATTTCATGATACTACATTTCTTTTTATTATTCTTCTTTTTAGGTTTTACATAAACATTGGTACCAAAATAACGCTCTTTAAACTAATAATGGAACGTTAAATAATAATATTATTGAAAATATATTTCATCTTTTTAATAATTAAAAAATACAAGTTTTCCGAATCACGCCCAAAATAAAGAAAAAATTAATGCAAAGATTTAGCAACTACCAAAACACTTTCATTACAGCTACAATAAATTATTCGTTAAAATTTTTTATGAATTCGTTGTTACAATTTTACTTTTTTTCTTTTTAATCCCTGTACCAAATCATTATAACCATTGAAGTTATGACCATTTCTTTATTCAAAGTATTTCAAAGTTCGCACCTTTAAATTGAGTTTATACACTTTTCATTATCTAAATTTCCAAAAATTTTGTGCTTCACTATCTATTAACTTCTATTAACACTTAGATTACCAATCGGATACATATTTCCCATGTAATCGAATATAAGCACAAATATAATTTTATCAACTTTAGGGTAAGTAAAACATTGAATATTGTCTCTCTGATTCAGAACGTAGTAGAAATTATGAAAAAAGAACCAAAACTTATTGTTCCGTGAGCCAAATTCCACTTTCCACACTATCCTTTGGAACTTAAACACATGATATTAATTTATAGATATTCTATGTAAAAATCGTACAAAAATAAATATTTTGTAAGATATTTAATTTATACTTTTCTTGGGCAAACAATCGCAAAAAATAAATGTTTGTAGGATATTTAATTTATACACATTCTGGGTAGACAATTATAAAAAAATGAATGTTTGTAAAATATTTGTTGAGGCTTTTTTTTCTTACCTATCATACCAATGGAACCCAATGATTCCAGCTTGTAGCACGGGAAAGACAAATATGTCCCATTCTTCTAAATTTCTATCTTTTTGCAATATGATTATAATCAAATATGGTAATTTCATTAGCATATAGGTGATACATTTTTAGAAATATCATATCTAAAAAGTCTTACGAAATAAAATAAAAAATGGCAGTACGATATTCAGTGGAAACTTTTCTAAATTATTTTAATTAAAAAAGTTTAGATATAATTAATTCAGGTCACCAATCTCAGATGAAAACCTCAATTCCACGCTACAAAAACTTCACTAATTTTATTTTTTTAAAATCCAGAAAGAAAAGAATGATACCAAAGTTGCAAGAATACATAAATTATAAATATTAACAAAATTATGTAGAAAATATACAGAATATAAAAAAAGATAACGTTATAAGACAAAGTTTTACAGTCACAAATATTTTTTTGTCATATAATTATATAAATTTGCTATTAACATTAATAGCTGTCACAAATTAAACGAATGAATTATTCTACGAAAATTAATTTAACCGCTAATGCAGACGCATTCCTTTAGTATAAAATTTATATTGTCTGCGCTTATTAATGGTTACCATGCTGGAACAATGGCTGATATATTCCGATATTTACTGTCAGCTAACTGCAAAGAGGTATGAACCGAGCTACTTTTCAAATGACTATCAATTTTTCTCTTTGGTTATCTGGTTCTGATTTTATTTATTCACAAATTGAAAAGATGAATACAGGAATTTATTTTCCTTGGAAAAAAGGAAAGAAATATAATTTCAGTTTCTTTACAAAAATCTTTCTTTTAAGATAAAAAAAATCGATTTTAAATACAATGTAATAACATATAAAAATGTATAAAAATATTTGGTGCCTATTGTTTCAGATCAACATAAAAACACAAACCATTTTTTAAATAGATTCTTTATTTAATTTTAAATGAGAAAATCAAATAACGCTTATTAGTTCACTTTGGCTAATAATTTATTCGAAAAATCACGATTCATTTTTCTAATGAATTGCAAATGATTCAACCTTAAGGGAGAAGATCTGTAGATGTTTTATTTTGAAGTTAATATTGGAGGAAATTAAAAAAAAATACTTACTGTCTAATTAAGTAAACAAATGAGTTTATCCATCTTATGTTAATCATAGTTAATTCTTTTTTGTTTACAAATTAGATTACTTAATTACATTTGATGTAAATATCAAAAAATTACTACTATACTATTAAGTATTATGGGAAATAATAAATATGCCATATTGATCATATTGCAGCCCAATTTAAAATGAATGACTCGTTTTCAATTATAACTGTTCAAACTTTTGGCATATATTAACACTGAAATTCTGCCATCTCCTTTCTTAATATAAGAACAAAAAATCAGAAAAATTCATATATAAATTTGTAAAGTTTGCGGATAAGATAACATAAGTTACTTGTTTGTAAAAAGTTGCGCTAGTAGTTTCAAAGAAGAATGAAAATTTTACATTGAAGAAAAAAAGATGCGAGTTGTGGATTCTGAGCGATGTTTTGCTTACAGAAATGCAAAAATTAAAGGATACGACAATGTTAATACATTTTTCTCAAATTTCCCGTTATGTCTTCATTTCTGTAGTTGTCATCCTTCAACAACGAGAACATTCAAAAGCACGACCTTCACTAAAGCAAAAAATGGAGGCAGATCTGTTGAAAAATAACCTAAGATACTTCATTATATTATAGCGAATGGTAGCTATGAAGAAAAATTGAGGCAACCACGTTAAAAAATAATCTAAATGTTATAATTCATTATATAATAGCATATTGAGAAAAATGGAGGTAACTATGTTAAAAAATAATCTAAAAGTTTTACTTAATTTTCCAATAGGAAATGGTAGCTATAGATTAAAATGGAGGTAACCAGGTTGAAAAATAATATAAATTACCTAAATGCTATACTTAATTATACAGTTAGAAATTGTGGTTATGAAAAAAAAAATAGAGGCAAATTTAGAAGAATAACCTAAAAAATTTATTTCATTGTACTATAGGGAATGGTGACAAAGGGGAAAAATGGAGGCAACTTGTTGAAAACTAACACAAATGAAAGAATTGTACTTTATTATACACTAAAGATTTTTCTTGTGCTTGCTCATTTTCCTTTAATTGCTTACAAAGATTTATTTCTAGTTACCCATCTATTATCTTTTTCAAAATTTTAATTTTAAATGAGGCAATGAAAAGTATTTGAAATAAAACGGACAATAATATGCAAGAGAGCCATTGTAAAATTACAAAATAATATATTTATAAAAAGAGAAAGATTGAAAGTCTTCATGCAGTAAAACATGCGCATACTAGAAATTTGTAACACCACATACAGAAAAATTTATGAAATTTTGATGCAATAGTTAATACCAGTAGCAAGACATGACATTTTGTGAATTGTACAACAAATACGTGTAATATTGATTAATAGGTGATATAAGAGACCTATAAATGTTTAGACCAAAATATTTTGGCAGATTCGGCATTTTGACATAACAGTTACAATGCTCATTCTGATGGATTTTGATTGATTTCAAATTCAACTCTGTCAACAATCAGCATGACAATTTCAAAAGCATCTTATTATATTAAAATAGAGATTAAAAGGATAATACCTGTAATGATTTTACAAAAAGCGAATTATTAAGTTCGGCCAATAGAAATAAATAAATAAAAGTATTTTGGGATTACATTCATCTTATTATTCAAAGATGATAAATACAAACAAAAAATAAAGTGAATTTCCTTTTTTTACCAGGATTTACTTAATTTTTTTTACCAAATGAACTTGATAGGTTTACGAAAATGGTTGAAACAATGACAATGGAAGCTGTGATTGTCAAGGTAAATACCCTTTTGATAAAATCGAAATCGGGTAATATATTACTGATGCAGTTGATTCTATTGTATATTGGATTAAGGATCAAAACCAAAAATACATTTCCTGTGTTTCAGCAAAACAAGCGATCGATAGCATCTTTCAATTGGGAAAGTAAAATTTTATATTCTTAAGTAAGGAAACTGAAAGTAAAACCATTATTTTTCCTTGGCAAAAAATTGCTTCAAAGATCATTGTCTCGACAAGCAATTTTCTTGCCGTTGTTGAAAACAATAAAGCGTAGGGAGAAGATGAAAATTTTATCTCACGCTAACAAAACATAAATTGAATAAAAAATTAACTAAAGGTAGTAATGTACGATGAATTTTCTTCTTCAGAAACACTCACAAAAAACCTTTCGTTAGTTTCCATAATAATCGTAAGCACGTTTACTTTAAGAAATTAGATTTCACTCTGAATTCTTTTTCACTAAGTGCTTTCAACAAACAATGGGTAAACAAAAGGTTTAATAAGATTTTTGCATAAAATCTTGAAATTTTTTTTCTCCTACAAATTTATTTTATGCTTGATTAAAACAAAAAGCATATCTTTTTCTTAAAATATGATGGGAATTGTTGACATAAAAACACAAAAGATTCATAAATATTGTTTTATAGAATTATTTTCCTTCTTATGCTTCGTTTATCAACAATAGTTTTGGCGAAAAAATATTTAGATAGAATATGGCTCTGCTAGTATTATGCGGATTAATAAGCAATTTAAAATCCATAACACAAACAGATAGAAATATAAGAAATTCCATAGGTTAACAAAACAATTTTATGAGAATGTTTTTATTATAAATATGCATTTTGATACCACACACCATTTAAGATTACCAATAAAAATACTATTGCTGTTATAAGCCTTTTTTATTATAATATGCCTAATATTTAGCATTAGATTCTAAATCCTACTAAAAATAACTAGATTCTAAGGTTTCAGATTATGCTCATGCATTTCAAAAACATCAGTTTTCAAATTTATTTTGTATGAAAGTAATGACAAAATATTTCAAAAAATTATATTATTAAACTAGATGATATATTAAGCCTTTTTTGGAGAAATATTTTCTTGCTAATATTTTGAAAGTAAAATATAGCCGTACATAAAAATATCATTATCCATAAAGCTGGCTTAAAGCACGGGAGATATTTTTGTTTTACTTTTATTTAAAAACAGATGCCTTGGAATATTTGAGAATGAAGTTAAAAGGAAATTATTCAATAATTTTTATTTTTATATTTATTGATGCAATTTGCTTTTATTACAATATTTTTAGCTGTGTACATCAGAAATGCGCATCGGAAACGATTTTCAATAAATGAAATTTAACAACAAATTGTCAGGAAAATTTTTCCTATGCTTTATGGTTTGCGAACAAAATTCTGGCATATTTTTGTTTCAATCGACTTAGAAAATGTGTCTAAAGCACAAATTCAGTTTTTGGATATTGTTAACGCATACCAAAATTTAATATTAATAAAAAACTTGGATACTTTTCCTTTATAGAGGCGCAACGAAAAAATCGCCAAAAGATGCAAAATTACGTCAAACTCCATATTAAAACACGTTTTCACGACTTTGTTCAAGTTTTGTTCACATTGGTGACATTTGTTTTGCCATTCACTTCACTTGGCTACTTAACTGGCGTTTGGCTCACATTGGCGACATCTTGCACCCGTATAACGGAAAAGTACCAGCACTTGCGAAGTATGGCACGATAGATTTAATAAAAATGCCACTACTCACGCCAAAAATTAATATTCCTTAACTATTGTACGTCAACGTCATTCAAGGAGTTCTTTGACATGACAAGTTTTTTAAAGAATACGAGATCCGCGTTTTAGAATTCCCTCAGTTCGAAAACACCTTTTGTTTGTTTGTTTGTGACCAAGATAACTAAAAAATGCTTTGAGAAAGACGGTTGAAATTAAGTTTTCACAAACCTTTGCTGACTTCTATCAAATTTTGAGTAAAATCTGCTTAGAATATTGTTGGATGCCAGGTTGTGGGAATATAATTTAACATAACTACAAAACAGAAAGAATTAGATTGATAAGATTCCGTACACAGATTTAACACCTGTAGTGTAAATAACTATCAAATTCTGAGTCAAATTAAACAATGAGTTGACCGTCCGTCGGTAAGAACTTTCAGTAACACTTAAGTACGATAAATCAGAAACACAATGACTTAAATATATTAAATATGATATGGAATTTGTGACTATCATCGAATATGTTCAAACATAATTAA
>JAPMOQ010053704.1:4335745-4355853 GCA_026543055.1 Argiope trifasciata | reverse complement strand
ATATATAGAGTCTTCACTGTTTACATGATAGAGTTTTCACTCTTATACCGGGTGGCCAGAAATAAAACACCCCTACTCTGACCTCCATGGATATCGAACTACTCAGTGTAAAGGCTCAAAATTTTGTACACATACTATTCAAAATATGGGGAAACGGATTTCACGAAAAAAAAAATTAGTTCCTGAAATCACCGATAGGTGGCGCTGCACAACTGGAACTATGATCAAAAGACACAAATAATAATAAAAATTAAAATGTTTATGCGGAATGGAATGCTTCCATGCTTCCTTTTTAATTTTTCTGCCCCTTATGGAAAATAAAAATAGTAAAGAAGCTAGAACTCCCGTTGTAACTGCAATTTCATACTGTAACCAGAAAAATTTGCATAAAGCATGGTTAGAAGCCATGTTCTGGGTATAAAAGAAGTTAAAAGGTGGGGAATGTCATTCTTATTAGTGATGGCTGTCACGCTGCCAGAACGCGCTTTGCTTGTGAAGTTGTTTTACGAGAATAAAGGAAATGCTCCAGCAGCACTTCGAGAGTTTCGCCGACTTAAGGATTTGCGTAAGGGACCATTGCTTCCACAAGCTCTCAGGAGAATGATCGCTCGATTCGAGGAAACTGGACATCTTGGAGTTCAGCCTGGTCGAGGACGCAAACCGGTTCGTTCAGATGTCGTTGAAGATGTTGCCACCGGTATTGTTGAACAGTCAATGGATGATGTTTTAGGCTGCAGTAGTGCACGTGCAGTGTCACGACACTTGGGTGTTCCCTATAGCACAGTGTGGAACGTACTCAGAAAAATGGTGCATTGTTTCCCGTACAAAATCCGCCCTAATCAACAATTGCTGGCCACAGACAGGGAGATGCGACTGACCTTTGCATTGACATTTCTTGCTAGAGTTGAAGTGGATGCATCGTGGCCGTGGCAGATTCTGTGGAGCGATGAGGCCCATTTCCACCTCAGTGGAACAGTGAACACCCATAACTGTCGCATATGGGACACGACAAACCCCCGTACCTTCCAAGAGATTCCACTCCACTCACCGAAAGTTACAGTCTGGTGTGGATTCACAGCCACATTCATCCTTGGACCGTTCTTTTTCGAAGAGGTTACTTCCAATGGCCTTGAGACATGTACCGTGACGGCCAACAGGTACAAAAGGATGCTCGAAACATTTGTTGTACCCCATTTGCAGCAGCGCCAATGCCTTGACACCATTACTTTTATGCAAGATGGAGCACCTCCACACATTGGACTCCCTGTGCAACAGTTTCTTCGCCAACATTTCACCACTGACAGAATAATCAGTCGCGCGTTTCCGACAACTTGGCCATCTCGTTCACCGGATCTTAATCCGTGTGATTTTTGGCTTTGGGGACACTTAAAAAACCTTGTTTATCGAGAACGTCTGATAACCTTGGCAGATTTGAAAGAGAGTATCAGTCTGCATGTGAGAAGCATCTCAGATGACCAGTTACGATCCGCAGTTGAACAAGCTGTCCACAGACTTCACATTTTACATCTTCAGGAAGGGAACCATATTGAGCAGCATTCCCTGCATCGATAACGTCCTTGTTTCATGTATGCTTGGTACTTTCAAATAAAATGTGTTTAAAACGTGTTTTTGTGTCTTTTCAGCATACGTCCAGTGGTACAGCGCCACCTATCGGTGATTTCTGGAACTAAATTTTTTTTTCGTGAAATCCGTTTCCCCATTTTTTGAATAGTATGTCCACAAATTTTCAAGCCTTTACACTGAGTAGTTCGATATCCAGGGAGGTCAGAGTAGGGGTGTTTTATTTCTGGCCACCCGGTATATATATACAGAATTTATGAATTAATTTTTATACCATTCCTTAATTTGTAAATTTAAAATGCCCTTGAAAACCGTTCTATGAAAGTCACACAAGCTGATAAATAAAAGGCACCAATTTTAACCATTGTCAATCATTTTTTTGTATAACTGTTTACGAAAATTTTACATTAAATAGTTTTCTATATATCTTTATATACTGGAAAAATAAATATGATTAAAAATTTATAAAAGTAATATGTTGTTTAAAGAGTATTATTTATTGTAACATGGTATTTGAGAAGAAAATGCATTTTCCAACTCATTTGCCCTTTCAATGATAATCTATTTTGAAATATTTCTCAAACAGATCTATATATACAAAGAAAAATATCTGTAGAATAAATAGGCAATTTTTCATATTAGTACATTCATTAGGAAATTTAATTTGAGTGTAAGTGAAATACAATCTTATAGATCCCACTCCCCAGTTAAGTTCTAAAATTTCACCTTCTCAGTTAAGGGTTAAAGTACCTAAAAACTTGCGATCTTGTCAAAACACTAAATAATAGCCTACTGAAATTTATTACACACCATTGTTTAAAAACGATGCCATTCATTTTCAGAATGGACAGGAAAAGTGCAGTTTAGGAAGACAAAAGAAGAAATCGTCCCAAACATTTATGCAAATTTCTGTAAGTCGATTTTGTACTGGTAACTGATATGTTCCTTTAAATGATAAATTCATAGCCCTTCTATGTTTCCAGTATCATTAAACTATTTATATGGCGTCAGTCATTTTATCACACAACATAACAGTCACTGTGAATTTTAAAAAATGGAAAAATCCTTTTCTACTAAATTGATATTTTAATATAAAAATATCAGTTATATTTAACGTTCACATCCTGTCGCATGGATTTCAGAGAATTGCACATTATATCTGAGGTTCATAGCTCGGTATGCTATAAAAATTATACTAACTATGGAAGTAAACACTTCTTGAAATGACAAAATAATTTTTTCCGAAAATGTTTATATGTACTTCTTAAGTTATTCGGCAGTATTTAGATTCTCTTCAGAGGCATTAGATTGTAATGATTCAGCTTCTCCCCGGCCTGACCATTGTGGTTTCTTTTTCACACACTCCATAATTGCCATTTCCAGATTGGTCTCCACAATGGTGACGTTTTATGGCAGTGTATTTGCTTACAGAAGGACAGGTGGAGAACCCTCCTTCTAAAAACGGACATCTGGTCTTTTAGAGTGAGTCCAGTTAAAGGACCACCCGTGCACCAATCGTGTCTGGGACACAGATGTGTATTCTGCATTGTTTTCTCTTGCCGACCACGAACATTCCTGCGGTCAACTAAGGACAAATGGAGTTTTTGCTGAATGACGATTGGAGAATCGGTAGTCCAAATGCTCCAATGTGGATGAGAGGCGGAATTGAAAGAAGAGAGAAAAGGCGACGTTTTTCGAGAGAAAAGAGACGAGGAGTTTTTTGATGAAGAGGTTCAGAGGAGAGATCGGTGAAAGCCGAGCATTCGAGAGAAGATTCCACCCGAGGGATTCGGTGGATTCCTGGAGCTAATCCCTTTACCAGCGTGAGACTTTGACGGCCCTTTAGGTGTTATCGTGAGTTTCTCTGAAATATTTCGAGAAATTATTCTTTTGGTGTTCCACATAGAACTTTTCACTTAACCTAGATATTAAATAGTATTTTTTCTGTAAATTAAAGCTGTAAATAAAGAAATTTGACTAAAACGCTACATTTTATTTGATCGGACCAGATCAAGCTTTTTAGGATTGTGCCAGTATTGGTTAAGATTGTTTCATTAATTATATTCCATTTAATTATTCAACTATGATAATATTACGATAAAATGATTAACATATTTTAAATAGTAGTACTTGGAATTTCCAATATACAACAAACATGTTATTTTGGCTTCTGTGCAATAATCGCTCCTTCAATCTGGTGCCTCTGGTAGTCTCTTAAATCTTTTTTTTTCACAGAAACATCTATGGTTCATAAATTAACGAAACTTATCCATAATTCCTTGGTGACTCTAATTATCTACTTAACACTAAGAAATCTTTCTAAGTCTTGACTGTGTTGAATTAAGCTATACAAATTTCACTTGTTTTTTAACACAAAATACCTTCTTCTTCATGCAATAAATAAATCTGATTTTGAAGATAAAAGTGTTTTCTGATCTTTTATTAGTACCAAAGAGTGTGATTTATAATTTAATAGTAAGATTATCTCAACAACCGATAATTCTTAATAACTGTTTGTTTGTTTACAGATATTTAGTATCATATCCATTTGTGTATTATTGCCGATATAGAATGCAATTCACAACATAATATAATCATAATATATACTACCTAACCATATTGTTACATGCCTGAAAATATGTTTTCCAGCACATTCATCTCTATTGGATGCTGATTAGGTGTCTCATCAGAGAGCCCAGAGCTTGACGACAAAGTTGACAACCAATTGGTAACGGCGACGTATTTAGCGATTTTGGCGACAAAATGGTTAGTTGACGAAACTTCCAGTATTTTCAGTCTATACAGTATGGTAAGACCAGATACGACCTTATTGGTCTATAAACTTCTAACTCCCCCTCACGGGAACTATAAAAGGAGGGAACTCTAGAGCAGGAAAAATCGGGAACGGAGTAGTCCTGGATAGGAGTTGCGATATGAAGCAGTGAGTCTGTAGCTGAAGTGACAAGACATTGAGGAATAGTCAGCCTTTGGAGAGACCGTAGAGCAAAGTTTCCCAAACTTTTTTGTGTCGTAGACCCCTTGCCATGTTTTCCCGTATTGAATAGACCCCCTACTTACCTAATATTGATTTCCTGTTAATTTCTAACTGTAGTGAAGTTTACTGTTAAAAACTTAAAGTAAAAACACATGTTAATTTATACATTTATTAATTGAATTTAAATTTATACTACTCAAAATAAAATTTCGTATCTGTTATGTAAAATCTATGTAACAT
This sequence comes from Argiope trifasciata, assembly GCA_026543055.1. NCBI lineage: Eukaryota > Metazoa > Arthropoda > Arachnida > Araneae > Araneidae > Argiope > Argiope trifasciata. The sequence goes on along the minus strand of JAPMOQ010053704.1, from coordinate 4,351,037 downwards.
GAAATAAACTAACATAAGCAAAAAGTCAATATTTTTAATGAGAAGGATGAGTCATGCTTCAACAATAAATTATCAACATTTGGCGTCAATTTTGTAAGGGGTAATCTTAAATCTCCTCGGCTAATGATGTCCAGTGTGTTTCTTTTATTCGTTAAGAGATTAGTAACAGCGCCAAACCCCTTTTCCACGAATTTTTTACTTCATAGGTACTTTTATGAATAATGTAAATGTTTTGATATTATAAGATAGTATGATGTGAGTAAATAGGTACTATTAGTGTATGTGTTGAGATTTACTATCGTGGATCCCCATTTTCATTTCATGGACCCCCAAATTTTTTTTCGCTAACGTAGACCCCTTTCAGGTTGTCATAGACCCCTAGGGGTCGATATAGACCACTTTGGGAATCACTGCCGTAGAGCAAAGTTCAGAGTGTTCTCTCTCTAGTGGGCGTCATCACTATCGAATTTCTATGTGTTTGCTATCCTGCCTGCTATCCTGTGTATTCGTGTCGACTGCATGTAGGTGTCCTCTGGGAATATATGTCGTCTCTGTGCTATCTTGTCTTGGTGTAAATAAATGTCTTAGCTGTATTTTTGCACTAAAGGGCTGTTGATAGTGTTTGCTTAACATACACCCACTACAACCCAATGGATTGGAGATTCCGTAACAATATATACCATAATCAGCAAAAGGAAAAAAAAATTCTTCTTCCACAAAAATAACATTTTATACAAAACTAATTCTAACGCTACATGGTTCTAGTGCCAAAGTGAGAGATAACATAGAAAACACAGAATCTTACAGAAAACTTCATGAACAGTAAATAAGGAAATGTAAAGTTTTCAAGCAAATAACTTCAGGTTTTTTCCTGTTTACAAGGAATTAATTCTGAAAGAAGACACTGAACAACTAGATTTCTTCATTTTATGGAGAAATAACAATGGTAATCAGAAGTTTATTTTGCTAACACTCGCATAGTTACAAAATATTCATCTTCAGATTTGATAACAAAGGGATTTACCCATATTTTAACTAAATAATTTATTAGCAGTTCTCATTTTCACAGTCCATTCACATCGGCATAAAAATGAGATTATTAATTTTTCTGCTCTAGTCTCTAGACAGAATTAATGACAAATGTTTAAATGTAAGCACGCATGCGGAGAGATCGGCTTTGCTACATTGTATCTCACCCCCCCCCCCCCCCAAGCGAACAGGTGAACGATGCAACATAACCACAAACACGATTCACTGAAGTATAACACATAGAAAAGGATTACATAAGATATATACAAAAAAAAGTTACAGTTGATATCAAAGAATTTGCATAGCTAACTGAATAAAAGATACCTTCATATATGATTGTTAAAATGATTGTAGTCTTCCTTGAGTGATTGTTACTCGTTCTAGAACATGAAATAAAATATTTCGATAAATACAGAAAATTGAGTTGTGAATTGTGCTAAGATTTTAAGAGGTCTGACGAGGCGTCCAGATTTAATTTTAGAAAGAATTTTGCTAATGTGTTCATCTGGGTGTAACAGAATTATTTTAATTCTATCTAGTAATTGTTTAGGTTCTTGAGGAACATAAGGAATACGTTAGAATAAAAAAAAACTAATTCAACAAGATCTACTGGGATAAATTTCTTCTTTCCGTTAACTAAAATTATGGACTTTTTGCTACTCAGACTGACGACTGCATCATACATGGCCCTGGCGTATAATAATTATTTGCTTTCGGAGTTAATTTAGCACTGTTATTGAATCTATTATGTCATCATTGGAGAGGTATTTGCCGAGTAATTTCAATTATTAAATAACTTTCTTTAATACTTTCGGATATTATCTATAGAGGATTTATTGTGAAAATAATTGGTAGTCATTTAGAATTATATTCGAACAAAAGTACAATATAAGCAAAGAAAAAAAGTACAATAATTTAATAATATATGGAATTCGAACAAAAGTACAATATATTCGAACAAAAATAAGATAATTTAATAATAAATTCAATTTTATGTGTATGGATTTTTTTCTTAATGTCCAAAAAATTTTGTCTTTTAATTTAAGTTAGATAAATTTCTAAATTCAGAATCTTCCTATTCTAAATACTTAGCTATCTTAAATCTTGTTCAACTTTTTCAAAAAAACGAACTTTTTTCTGAACAGCTGAAAAATGAAATCGTTCCATTTTTTGATAGTGAAATAAAAAAGCAGACAAATTTTATGATCATTTTGATCTTGTTGAACAAACGATTCTAGTTTTTTTTTCAGAAAGAAAAATAATTTCTAATAAAAGAAAAAAAGAGCTTCCATCACTTTTGGTTGATAGATATGTTTTTAAAAATGGGAACATATTTTTAGGTCTAATTTTTATTTCTTTTCACCAAAGCTGACTTCAAATTACGAATTTTTTAATATCTAGAATATTCATCGAGAAATGGCTTTCAATTGAGGGAAAAAACAAATCACGAATTCTTTCTCGAATTTCAAATAAAGTTCTCGTATTACAAAACTCGGAACATACATAAATAACATGTCAAGGATGGAATTACGAATGAAATTCGACAGCGTCGAATAATAAAAAAAATCAGTTGATAATCATCTGTCTACGTAGAATACGAAAATCTAACTGTGCGCTTCATTTCACTTCTTCCATCTTTTGAAAATCGTCTGCCGCGAAATCGCACCGAATTCCATAGAAGAAAAGCAATCGTTTCTGAGTGACGTTTTTTGCTCTATCATGTGACATTTTTTCGATGAAGGGAAATCTGAAAAGAGGTTTCGAGAAGTTAAAAAATGTAAAGAGAAAAAATATATTACAGGAATAAATAGAAAAAAAAAAGAAAAGAAAAAAAAGGAGAGAAAAATATCACACATTCACCAAAAAAGGTGAGAAGTTCTTCAGAAGAAGATGAAAACTCCCACTTTTATTTCGAACCCTTATTTCGAACATTCTCCACCACCCCTTTCCGAACCCGCCTTCTTTCAAAAACTCGAAAGGCGAGAAATATTACACCACTTCCGATGGGAATTGAAATCTGGCAACGAGAATGAAAGAAAAAGAGCAGTGCGGATATTTCTTCTGGAAGTATTATTTATTTTTCACTTTTGCGTCTTCTATTTTCGCAGTGAGTAACGTTTTTCTTTTCGGCCAAAACCATCTTAGTGATCTCTTCCGACTTTTATCGGTCACGTTCGTTCATTTTCGGAGAAGGATGATACTGTTGGAAAAGGCGGCGTACTTTATATGTTCGTGTTTAGTGGCTCATACGCAGACAATAATATATATAAGAAGAGAGATTCGGTTTTATTTTTGGCGTGTGACGAAGTGTTTTAGCCAAACTCTTTCTTATTTTTTCTATTTGATTCCAAACAAGAGACAAGTGACAATAACTTGAAGATTGAATCCTCCTAAAAGAATACACCCAATTGGTGTTGGAAAACGGGAGTGGGTATCTATAGTTCTCTATCTTGGATCAACTCCCGCAGAAATATATCACTTCATTAAAAGTAGTTTTGTCTGTATTATATGCACTCTGATATTCTCTCTCAAACAATAAGTTTCCAAAAATGTGTTTTTATAAGTATTTTAATGTAGAAAATTATTTCTTCAGCCTATTATGGAGAAATTAAAAATAAAATTGTAATATCGTAAGATAATGATATAAATAAATATTCTATTGGAATTTGAATTGCAATCAATTTATATTTCAATTTTTAATGAATGTTTAACTTAACTTTTCTTATACCATTTTCGCTTATTATAATATATTTAATTTCTCTTATATATTTTTTATTGATATTATTTCTTTGCTGATCAATTTATTGACTTTATTAACAGTTAAATTCTATAATAGCATGTAATTGAGAATTTAACTGATTCCTTTAATTATAGATCTTTGTCCGTGCAAATTTAAAAGTATACGTAGTATATATATTGCAAAATAAAAGAGAAAAAGATACTCTTATTCAAAAATATCTCATAAAAGTATTCTTTTAAATTTTTTTTAATAATCCAGAAAAATTCTCTGTTTAATAATTTGATAGAGATAATGAAATTAATTGGAACTTCATTATAAAAATTTAAAAAGTCTTATCACATCTCTGAGATAAGCTAATTTAATAATTAACTAAAATTCAAGATAAAAATGGTTACACAATGGAATTGGTGTTATTAAAAAGTTATATGTTTGAGTTTTAGGTAGTATACGCTTAATTCAGGTAAAAATTTTGAACGATAAGGCTGTAAAAAGCTAAATTTTTGCTTAATTTTTGAAAACCCTTTGGTCTATGAAAAATCAATAGATAAATTTTTCTTGTCTTGTAGGTTAAAAAAAGCGGCAAATTTCCTTTCGATAAAACGAAAATTTATATGGAAGGCATACAAATTAACATTCAACTTTATATATGAAATTATTGAAAATATTCAGTAGGATTTGATAAAAAATGTATCAACAAATAATGCTTTATTCAATGCGAAAATAATGATACGCAAATGATAAAACATAACGAAATGTTTACAAGGTTACACTTGTATTAATAAGTAGCGCGGAACCAAATTACTCTTAAACAGCCACAAGTGTTTGCTGAAAATACTATTCCCACAGTTTATTTCATTAATTCTATACGCATTCTAGAAAACTGATGGTATCAGCGTCCCTCCCCCACCATGTAAAGGGATAAAAAACCCTAAAGCTTATAGCATTCTTTTACAAATACCTAAAATTTCCTTTCTAAAAAGTACAAGGGGCCGCAATGGCCTGGTGGTAAGGTCTGGGCTTCTGAACTGGAGGGTTTCTAGTTCGAGACCTAGTTCTAGCAAAGAACCATTGTGAAAATTGGTCTGGTGCACGTCAAATCTCAAGTGATGCTTAAGCTTGGAGTTCAGGTGTCATTCTCGTCCTCTGAAGGCAGTTTAAAATAATGAGGTCCATCTAAAAATATCCCTAGTTTTGATTTAAAACGCGTTATTATAAATAAACAACTAATTAAAATGACATTATCTGAATGTCTATTACAGAAATTAAAATAATTTTGGTAGAGAATTAGTATTGACATGGAAGAATCCATGAGTGGGTTTGATGCACGCTAAATCCGTCGAGGACAAACATCCATCTTTTGGTGTAATGTGGAAATTTTGGTCTGAGGTGCCAACATAAGTGACGTTCTTGTCATCTGAATGCTGTTCAGAAGTACGAGGTCAGTCCCAAAATAGTCTAAATGTTGTTTTTAGAATACTAGTATGTTAATGAAACTAAATTAAACTAAAACTAAATCGATACGTGTCAAAGAAATCCTGATCAAATTATATTAAAATCACTGAAGGGAAAATTTTCTGTCTATTTCGTTTTTGGGTCGCGATATATACAGGCATATCACTTTCCAATTCTTTGTACGAAAATTATATCTCCATATCGGATCAGAATTTTATTGTATATATGTACTGGGAAAAATATTTTCCAACTTTAGCTTTTCCGTGTTTCACTCTGTCTTTTCTGTGTTAATGTGACTCGCTTTTTCTTGAGCATAAATCCTTCATCCAGGAATTCAATAAAATGAAGTTAAAATTCTTAGTGTCTTTTTTGTCTTCAGCTACAATTCAACTTAAAAATTATGTTTTATGTAAATGAATCCACAAATTCGTTAAAATCTTTATTTCAATCATAGATGCTTACCCATGCGCTGAAATCTTTTTGTATGAATAAGTTGTAGGTTCATTGTTAATATTTTTATAACTTTAATTCCGAGTAATTGTGTCGAAGAAAATTTACTGGAAATTATAATATTAATTGTATTGTTAAAGATGAAACGATTTAATAATATAATTAAGAGTACTTAAATTAAAATAACTTATATAATTCCATAATTATTAAAAGTATTAGAATAACCTTAATGAAATTTAGCAAAATGGGAATTATTTTGAAGCTTTTCTCTTTAAATGAGCATTTTTTTGTCTATCTATCCTTAAAGTAATTGAAACCTTATTATTCCAAAATGACAATTAATTGTAGAGTGTATTAAAGCGAGCAATTTCATTAAAAGTGTAAAATATACCTAGATACTTATTTCATTCCACTACTTAATGTCATTAAATCTCGAATAACCTGCACAAAGCAATTAATATTCTAGCATTTAAAATATTTAAACTTTCATTACTTAACAGAAGCATCTACGATAATCTTCGCAACAATCATCTTTCCATTCCATTCTGTAAAATGGCGCCATTTAATAAACATGGAATTAAAAACCAGTGATTTATCAAAGAACGAATATTTTTATCAAAATGGAGAAAGAATGAAACGAGATAAGAGGAAAAAAACAAAGAAACGATGGCGTTTCCCGATCAAATATGAGTTAATTAAATACAACGGCTGAAAAGAATTAAAATCGAGCTTTAATTAAAACGTTCCGAACGTCGCACAAACAAATGTTCTTACGCGCTGGTGGAACGAATGACATCTAATTGCGACGGCTAAATAATCCCTAGGCGTTTATTTTTGATAGTGTCTGGAACAGAGAAAACATGACTTTTCTCTCTCTGTTAATTTAGTCTACGAGACAGTTCAAATCCACAAACCAATCACCTTGCAAATTTTGGCGCTGTCTCGTTGCACATTTTGCTTTTTCATCAATTCTGCATTGCGCTTTTGTAAATCTAATTATACTTTTTGGCGATAAAGGCCTTTTAAGAACAACAATGGAGGATGTTGTCATCGGAATAGATGATGTTTATTGTCGTGGTGTAGTATCTTGATCCAGATTACATTTGAATTCTTTGTCGAAATGACTTATTAAGAATCAAAGTTATTTTTGATGTGTAACTAATTAAATTTGCAGATATATTTGCTTAGCAATGGACTTTCTTTGGCTATAGAAGCTGTTTACAATTTCGCTTACACCAGCGTAATAATATTTGTAATTTGATTAAGTGTTGAAATTTGTCTCTGCAAGTTATGCATCGTAAATAAATATTAAAAATCAGCTTAAAACATTATTTGATCAATTAATTCTACTGTTTTTTTTTTGTAAAAAAATAAATATTATTCTAATTAATACATCATATATATGAGCATATATTTATAGATGAAAAATACATAAATTTGTTTAGCTTTTAATTTGATAAGGCTGCTTGAATCAATGCGTTTTCATTGGTTCTTATGGGAAATCTACAAATTTAAATGTTTTTATGGGTATTATATGCGTGCGATAATACACAAATTTCTAAGAAATAACTGTAATACATTTCTAAGAGTTATTTATTTAATTAAAAATTCAAAGAGCACATTAGTATATAATAAATATCTCACTTATTATGGGAATGCAATAAATATTTCTACCATAACTTTTCATTATCTACTAATGAAAATGTTAACATATTCATAGAATTGCAAAAATGAAAAGTTTGATGTTTCAAGTTTTAATTTGCATCACTGTGCTTTCGATTTAAAAATAAAAATAAGTTTATTAATGCCAAAAAATCAAAATATTCTTACTTCCAAATAGAAAGAATTATAAAACACATTCATTGATGTTTGAAATCGATAACCTTATAACTAACATCTTATATTAATTCATAAGTTTAAATTACTTAATCATTCAATGATTTAACAAATTCAAACTAGTTTCAAATCTTTCACAATTTTTAAAAATAATAACAGATATTGAAATACTTTTACACGTTTAATAACTATTTGTCATAATTCTAAATAAGTATTTTGCAATATAATAACTAATACCACGCCCTCTAACATCATAGTTAGAATTCAAAGACCGAGAGGTCTTCAAATTCTAACAATTACTGAGTCATATTTTTAATAAAAGCTTATTACAAGCAAAAATGCCCAAAATTAGAAACCCTAAGTTAAAACATCCATTCATAATAACGAGAAATTAAAAACACGCTGGACCAAATATAACCAATATATGTTTTATTTAGAACCACCTCTGGTGATTATCCTGTTCTCCCATCTTAATACTCATTATACTTTTAATAATTAAATATTTTATGTAACTAATATTTTAATACATTTTTCCTCAAAATATTTTAAAGCTTCAAATTTTGATAGTCATATAATTCACTTATAATATTGTATGGGCCTTCAGCCATAATGTAATATCTCTAAATTTCTGTTAGCTCCCACATAATTTATACACATAATTAAGTTAAAGTCGAAGTGATGAATTTGCCATTAATATAGGAACATTTTTTACTGAAACTAAGCTCTTCTTTTATAAATATGAACAAAGAAAACCGAGTCAGTGATCATTTAAATCTTATGGTTACTAAAGAATATCTTTCTTAATTTATGTAATTTTCAAGAATTTTTCAACAAAATTCAAGAATTTTCATTTTTAAACGGATCGACTAATTAACAATGTTTTGTTTTAAATGCATCAAACTCTAAGAAAATAAATAGAATTGTATGATATAATCGGTTGAAAACATATTGTCTAACGACAAAACTGCGAATGCATGCATTTTCTACGCCGATTATGGTAACGCTAATACGTGAATTCTCTACGCCAGTTGGGGTAACGCTATGAAGATTAGGCATTTTTGATTTTCTTTATTCTGTTTTATTTTAATTTAAAAGTACTTCAGAATGAACTTGAAAGATCAAATAATGAACAATGTTTAATTTTTGAATGTATGAAATATTAAGAAAATAAACAGAATTGTTTGAAATAATCGGCTGAAAAAAAGTTTTGCCGAACCTCGTTAGTGTGGGGGGAAATTGAAGCCTTACTCATTTGGCAGTGCGGGAATGAAATTATTTTTGGCCGTAAAGTCAGTTTTTAAATAATAATTAAAATTATAATTTCAAAGAAAAGGACCCGAGGTGCACATTTCGGAGCTCCAAAGTATACATATACCAAATTTGGTAACTGTAGGTCAAACGGTTTGGCCTGTAGAGAGCCAACGCACAAACACATTAGACTTTATTATAAGTATAAATATAGGTATAAACGGGATAATAGCTTTAGAGTAAAAATCAGAAGATATTCCATTCAAATATTGGACTAAATAAAATGAATCTACTTAAATGTAAATTAACTATAGAAATTATGGCGAAGCTGATATCTTCGCTCGAATACTTACCTTTAATCATTTGTTGGCAAGTTAGATGTGAGACGAGAGTGGAAAAATAAATAATACCATTTTCTCTTTCCCGTACACATAGTATAGATTTAAGTATAGTAATTGTCACGAAATTCAAACTCGAGATTTTGAAGAATCTCCGCGCTTTAGAAGTTCCCGAATTCGAAAACTACATTTTTACAAAATGTCGGTCTATCTGTGAAAAGATAATTCAAAAACGTTCTGAGCTTGAGAGTTTAAATTTGGTTAACGGCCTTTACACCAAAAATAATTTTTACAATTAAATACAATTTGTAAATTTCTATCAAATTTTGAATAAAATTTGCTCAGAGTAAATCCGTCTATAATGTTGTTCGATTGAATTTATAGTAATAATTACAAAATAAAATTCAATAAACAGATTTAACATCTATAGAATGGACAGAAACATAATCCAAAAGATCAGTGAGTTTTATACGAGGGCAAGTTAAAAATTATCTACACGTTTGACATAACTCTGCTTAAACAGTGCACACTGACTTCTGTCCGTGCTTATTTCATTGTTATACTACCGCTTTAAACGTTTCATCAGGACTTCCACCATTTTATTTCCTTCTGTTGTAGATATTTCATGGCTACTCCATTAGAAGTTTGCACCTAAGAGGAACAACGAGAAATGATTCAATTCTTCTAGTCGGAAGCAGTGAAATGGTCAGAAATTCATCCCCGACTATCATTGTAATCTGGGGAAAATGCACTGTCCAATAAAATTCGAAACTAACATCAATTCGCAACAAACGCTGAAGTTCGTTGTCGAAGAAAGTTTTGTTCTTGCATGAAAATGCACGATCGCACACGGCACATCACGCTACTGAAACCATCAACAAGATGACATTTGAGTTATTGGAGCATTCTCCCTTCAAACCAGATATAGCTCCATCGGACATTCACTTGTTTGGGCCACTCAAGAATGTTTTGCTTGGTTGCTGATTTGCCTTAGATTTAAACGTGCAGAATGGCAACCGTGGCAACCGGAAACCTTTTAATTTGGAAGGAATACGTAAGCTCGTTGACCATTGGGCCATGTGCATTGGACAGGAAGAAGTTTACGTAGAAAAAGGATATGGTTAGTATAGGCGTAGTTTCATGTTAATAAACTGTAGAAGGAAAAATGGAGATAATTTTTGACTTTCACTCATGTATCAATTTGGTATGGGATTTTGTGGCTAGAAATGCAATTTTGTGCGAAATGTTTGTTTCAAAATCGGTGGAGAAAAATATGTCTAAAGCACAAATTCGAGTTTTGAATAAACCAGGATAAATAAACGGCAATAAAATAAAATTAATTAAGTAATTAATCAAAAAAATGTTTTTTTTCGTCTTTCATACGATTCCATCAGAAAAATAAGTTAGTTTAAAGGCGGATTTTCTATTAATATTAATAATAGCGACAATAAAAATAGTCTTTGTACCAGAAAATTTGAAAAAAAAACTAATTGATATATGCTTTACAACTATACATAAGTACTACCATTTTACACTTTTTGATAGAGGAAATCGGCATGGGCTAGTAACTCTATGGAATTATAATTTTTCACTCAAAATAAAAAGCTTAAAATTTTTGAGTGAAAATATACGATTTGTCAATCACTTTTTCAATGACTTATTTTTATTGTCAGTTAAACCCTAGAATTAGTAGCAACAATTTCAGCTCCAAGGCTAAAGTGTCTTGCTCTCTAGTCACGATTTCGTGGAAAATTCACCACGAATTTAGCGAGATACTTGTTAACGTTGTAGGGCAACGGGCGACCTTGATAAGGAAAATATGAAATTTTATGAGTAGGGTAACGACTCTAGTGACATGATCATAATATAACTGGTTTCAAACTATCTCGAATCCATCCAATTCTGCTCATGAAGCTTCAGCGCAAAATGTGAATGAAAAATGAAAGCCGAACTACATGCATTTTAATTGCACACATTTGATATATTGTTCCATGGAATATTTAGGACTGATTTGTAAAAATGTACATCTGTGTGATAGTTTAAAGCAGTAATGTGATTGTGTATTATTTCACAATTTGATTTGATTTCATTATTTGTTATTAACGGCAATAGCCGTTAAATCAATTTTATATCGATTAACAATTTGATCATTTTTTAGGATTGTTTAGTAATAAAACAGGATACTAAATATTTTGATAAATTATAGTATAAGTATATAGTATTAATTAATTTTTAATATTCTTATATTTTTAATGAAAAATTGAAAATTGGAAGCAAAGAAAAAAACACAATTCGAAAAATGTAAATATTGAAAAGCTATAAACTTAATAATATTGTAAATATTAGAAAATTGTAACAACTAGATATTAAAAGTTATAAATTTTATATTGGTTATTTATCTCTAATAAATAGAAAAATACACATTTACAAATTTGTAGATCAGAATGTATGAAGATATAACTATAACGAATGATGTAGATATAACTAATATTGTAACAAAAGGTAAAACAAATGAAAATATCTACAATATGTAGAAATAACAAATAATGTACCAATATATAATAAATCAGGAATAAATATATTTTTAAAGATAAGTGGAAAATTTTGAAAAATTTCAACTATTTAATTAAAAATTAAGTTATATTTTGAGTTATGTATTAAGTTATATTGAGTGTATATCCGTGGTAATTTTCGAAAATATTATTGGACAAAATAATTTTATAAAAATTTAAAGATTCAATAAAATATCTTTTAAGGATGTTACAGGTTTTTATTTTTATTTTTGATAACTTTTTAAGCCTATTGTCTGCCAAGTATTTAAAATTTAATTCTAACAATGAAATTAAATTTTATTCTTTTATTCTGTTATTTAAGTGTCTGTTTTTTCTTCTTCTATTGTTGAGAAGTAAAGAAGAAAGATTATTCAATTATTGTTTATAAAATAAAAAATAAAATAAAATTACGGCATTGCAACTGTAAACGTTTTTGCAATGAATTCAATTCACGGCACTGGGACATCATGGGACTTTTCTCTACAAGGAAGGTTCATTTATGTAATGAACTAAATAGATTTAAGGCCATTAATTCAATAAAAGTTGATGCTTAATTCTATGCTGAATGAATTCTGAAGTATTAAATTTTTACATACGGCTTAGCCGTCTATTTTAATAGCCTAACAGTTATTATATTCATTGTATAGAAACCCTCACAGGACCCATACCTTTTTAATGTTATTGAAAACGTAATTGTCATTTTCATCCGTCTTTCGATTTTCGCGTTAATGTAAATTTATTTTTTAAATTATCTAGCAATGTTTAATGGATATCTTTATTTTTAAACAACAAAGGCTAATAATGTTTTTAAATAGTTTACAAAACAATTAAAAGGATTTTAATTTTCAATTCATAATTGGTAAAAATTGCACAAACGATATTTTAAAAAAAGCTGTCAAAATTTAGGAAAAAAATTGTATATTTAAATTGCAATATTAAAAACAATTTTAAAATAATGTAAAATTCATCTTTATGTAATAATATTTATTGAAATAATGGTAAGAAAATATCAAATTTTCTCTCAGTTTTTAATTAATTAAAATTCCGACTGAAATTTACCAAAAAACCTTCGAAGTCCACATTTCCACCTTCCGAAGTATATATTAAAAATTTGGTAACTTTAAGTCAAATAATTTGTTCAGTAAGATTCACGCAAGTACACATACTCATCGTTATTATCAGATGAAATTTAGAAAATCACAAACTGTATGCAATAAAATTTTAATCAGTAAAGTAAAAAATGAAACGCCTGAATATCCAAAAAAATGTAACTAAAATGAATGATAATACATTGGCTTAGGGTAGCGCGTCTTGCATATAATCTGGGTTTCTCAGGTTCGGGCATGGTTGCTCTTTACCTTGTGTTCTATCTGTGAGATGTATTATAGAGCCCTCTTTTAAAAAGAGGTTGTACAGGCGAGGGTGTGATGGTCATATTCATATCAGCTAGAAATTAGAAGTCCTCTCCCTCGGGGGTTCAGGGGTCTTCCCCACTGAAACTATTGCACAAACTCGGCTTAAAATCACTGACTTTGTTGACGTGCTTGTCTCTGACAAGTGCCATAAGTAACAGCTACAACAAATTGCAATTAATTGGTTTTTAGAAGAAATACCTGAATTGTTTGGCTATCATCTTGATTCCTGGCATTATTCAAGATCGATTCCGTTTGAGTTTTTTTAATTAGACAAAATGAAAAATAATTGTACCATAATAACACCGATATTATTATTCATTTTTCTTACTGCGATCAGCTATAAATTTCTTTTAAAAATTAAATAACTACGTGTATTTACTAATATATACTTTAATATATTTAATTTATATTTTTTAATTTGATTTATTATTTAATTTATGTTTATATTTAGTAATGTATATATATATACTTTTAAAAATGATTATTATGGATTGGAATTTATTTTCAGAGTAAATGCGCCAGCTAAAGCTTTTATTAAAATTAAGACAAATGTGACTTCTTATGTGCAAAAAAATCCTTTCATGTACTTTAAAGAATTTAAATTACTCTAACTTGAAAGACACTGATCTCGACAGGTTTCCATGTTTGATGACATCTGTAGCTAAAAATGACAATCCTATTAATCAGCCTTATATTTTTTCATTATAAAAAAAATGAATCTTTTTTTTTAAAAATAATCAAATATTTTAAATTTGATTAGCTTTATCCAGTTTATGTACTACAAAAGTACTTTTCAACTGTTAACCCTTTCAGGGGCGGTGACATATTCCATATGTCACCTTTTTACAATTTTTTTAAAACTAGAAAATCACGTTGAAATAACTACATAAAATTTCCTAAGGTTTTTTAAGTCTTTATCTTGCTAATAGACGGCAGCACGAGTTTTAGAAAGTATTCTGTTTCCACACAAAAAATTCAAGATGGAAGCATGTTTTCATATGATGTAATTTGTCTTCATTTTATTCCGATAAACTTTATTTTCGAATTCAAAAAGCTCATTTTTTTGCGTCATTCATGTTAAAAAGCGTCATGAATCCCTAAAACTGCTTTCATTTCATAAAAATACCTTCTAATTACGAGTTGCATATTTGTGAATTCGCTCCAAAACATGTTCTAGATGCGCGGTGACATACCCAGTATGTCACCTACCCCCCAGCCCCCTAAGGACCTTAATTTTTTTTAACTGTAAATTACATGTCAGTAATAGGATATAATCAGATTTAAATAATTGTTTCGAAAAAAAAAATCCTTTTTGGCATAGTGCCCCTGAAAGGGTTAAAGGAAAAAAAAAAGTTGAGTATTGTCAAAGCTTGCCAGCAACAAGTTTAAAATACCTAAATGCTCTTTACCACTATTTTGCCATTATTAACTACATTATATTTCCCTATTGTAGAGTCAAAAGTTTTCACAAAATTCATCTTTTAGAGTCAACAGGTTTCAATATACATACTTCTTTTAGAGTCAAAAGTCTTCCACACATATGCCCCGATTACAGCCAAAATATTTTTTCCTTAAAAGCAAAACGATTTCCAAATACATACCTTTACATTGTCAAAAGACTTCCAAAAACATCCCTCTTTCAGAATCAAAAGGTTTCTAACTGCATCTATCTTTCAGTACGAAGGATCTTCCCCATTCCTTTCTTAAAGCTAAAATCTACCTCGTCCCCTTTTGAAGCAAAAAGGCTATCATAACGTTCCTTTTAAAGAAACAAAAGTTCATCTCTCTTATGTAACAAGAAGCTTCCACATAGTCCCTCTTATACAAACAAAAGGTTTCCATATGCAACCCTCTTTTAGAACCAAGACTTTCTCGTGCATCTCTCTTTTAGAAACAAAAGATATTCAAGTACATTCCCCTCTATTTTAGAGCGAAAAGGGGGTTTCTGTTTGGAAGAATGGAGGTAATTATTATTTTTTAAATGGAAAAAAATTTACAAAATAAAAGACATGTTTTCAAAATACATAAAAGAAAATAAACAGTACAGGAAGCAAAACAATACTGCAAATAAACAGTAGGGAAGTAAAAATCAGTTAATGATAACACAGGAAAACTTTGAAAAAAAAAAACATTTACGAATGATTGATTTCTAGATGTAAAATAGTATTTTTGAATATATTCCTGTACTATATGATGTATGGTATGTATTAGGTTGGTGCGTATGAAATGTCG
>JAPMOQ010053704.1:4312451-4335345 GCA_026543055.1 Argiope trifasciata | reverse complement strand
GGTAATTTTTTTGATTAAATTAACGGAAGAAAATTTTAGATACGACCAGAGTTCAAAACAATGAATATTTTATTCTGTTACAGTAGCATTAGTAGATTGATCACATTTTTTCTTCTTCTTATATAAATATTATTATATTCTACAGTATATCATTGCACACATGAGCTTTAATGAACCATTTTTGTCAGATGGCATCTCTTCATTTGCGTTTGTTAGATTTTAAATTTGAAAGTGTAACAGATTTGTGGTACCAGAGTTAAATAGGACTGACTTAGGTTTAAGATTAAAAGAAGTGGAGTTAGTGATTATATTTTAAAAATAGTTCTGAAGATAAATTATTTGGAAAACCACAAAACATCCACAAACAGGAGTAGTTAGTTGAAGTAATTGTATAATTATTCTTGGAAATTTTGGAGTGGTGATTGAATTTTCGAATTCTCAAAAATAAATAAATAAAAATAACCTTTTATATTATATTTTTGAGCATTACATTATCATGTTAGGCCGAAATTTTAAAATAATTTCTTTAGAATATGCTTGTGAAAACTTAATCCAAAATTGAAGATGTATATTTAAAAAGTTCAGATTGGAAAGACTTTTTTTATTTCTTTTATTTTGAAAGAAATAAAATTAGAAGACATTTTCTTGCTTCTATAAAGATCGCAACAATTAAGAACACTACAGTGACATTTGCAGTATAGAGACGATATTCTCTTAACATTATTTTCATTATTAAGGAATTTAACCCTTCAGTGCGTCATGTAGCCATCTGGCACAAGTTTTTACTTCCAATTATAAACTTCACATTGTTCCAAAAGGATAAAATAGAAGAAAATCGATTTCTAAATACGTATTGATAAATATTTGGAGAAAAGACCGATATATAGCAGCATGCATATTAAAACTAGATATAAACTGGAATTTTGGAAAAATACCAAGATGGCTGTTGTATGAATATTCTATCATTAACCGTTCTCTCAAAATATTTTTGCATTGTGAAAAACAGATTGGTGAGAAGGGATTCTTATTTTTAATGGATAATTGTTATAGTATGATTTGAGTCATTGAGATATTGATTAATTTATAATGTATCCATTGGTACATTTTTTAGTGATTTAATTTTACAACTTTAAAAAAAATATCGAAAAATTAGTGAATTTTTTTTTTAAAAATTTCATATATTATATGCAACTATTCAAAATACAAAGATTTTTTTTTGTAAAAAAAGAAATCATACATTTCAGGATTAATTATAAGTAAAGTTCGCAGCTTTTTCCGACATTATATAATTTCTGCATTAATTTTACATAATTTATGATAGCCAATCCATTAACTGTTTTATATTCAACCTTTTAAACGAATATTTTCTTTTCTTATTCGAAAACATTTTAGAAAAATCCTTATGATTCCCTTTTTATTAATTTTTTCTAATTAAATTCTTATAGCAATATGTTCTTTTCAATTGTATTTCTTTCAAGACAAATGATTAAAATCTTTTGCATGTGTATTATTTTATTCATTCCATATTATACTTTAACAGATATGATTATTTAAATTTAATAATCTTTTAACTATATCCGGATATGTTGTAATGATGTTTCTTTCAAAAGAACTTAACTTTCTACCTAAGGACTTCTTAAATTCTAAAACATACTATGTTTTTAATTTATGTAAGATAGAATTAAGCTAAAAAGCAGTAAATAAAAATGAACTCGGATACAGTGGTATTTTTTAACCAAAAAAGCTGATTTATTTTATTTTTACCTTAAAATTTTTCAAAATTATATTTAATCTGTTTATATTAACTTTCTACCTTCTCAGCCGTAGTTTGCTTATTTTTAGCATTACTATCAAAAACGCTTGAAACCTACATTTGTTTCCAGCTTATATGGATCAACTAATATACAATTAGAAAACCTATTTTTTGAACAATGAATATTTCAGTATGATTGATTTATGACAAACATGAAATCTCAAAATCATTTTAATAAAATTTCATGAAATCTGGTTGCATGCATTAAAAATCTTTAAGGATCTGAGACAACGGATTTTAAAACAACTTTGTTTAGCATGTTTTACAGGCACTTTAAATTTGTAGTGGAAGCTTTTTAAGCCATATAACATCCACAAGATTATGTGATCACTTATTTCCGTCTTGTAGTCATGTTATCTAGCTAGGAATACTAAGATCAAGAGTTTGGACCTAGCTATCGCCAGTAGTAACATTGGTGACCTTCGACGAGGAAAATAAAAATAAATACACAGCCTTCATGCAGTTGTTAAGGATCTGAAACAGCTGATTTTAAGACAGCTTTGTTTATACATGGTTTACAGACACTTTAAATGTGTTGTGGAAACTTTTTAAGCCAGATAGCATCCACAAGACTGGGTGATCACTTGTCTCAGTCTTGTAGTCATGTTATCTGGAGACGAGTGCTAAGATCACGAGACTAATGCTAAGATCAGACCTAGCTATCGCCAGCAGCAACATTGGTGGCCTAAAATAAAAATAAATATGTAGCCTTCATGTAGTTGTTGTGGCACCCTCTACCCTATAATAATAATACTAAAAGGCGGTAAATAATCAGCAAATAAAAATAATCAGTCAAACAAATAAAAGAGGTAAGACGCATTACAAATTCAGTAGCCACTATGATCACCACTAATCAGCAACAAAATCACCTAATCTAATCATCTCTCATTGGATGGGGGGTATTGTAATGGAAGCATTATAAACCAGGTAACATATCAAGATTGAAGGATCGCTTTTAGACTTGCGGTCATGTTATCTGGCTACGATCGATAAGATTGTGAGTACGGGCCTAGCTATCACCAACAGTAACAAATTCAAAGCGGAGACTAATTTTGACAAAAAAAACATTAGTGGCAACATTAAAAGCTCATAATTTTATTTATTTATCACAATTATTTTTATCTTGTGGTCTGTTATATTTTAGGAAGTTTTAATTACATATAAAAATGAAATAAAAATCAAATATTTTTCAAATATTTTAAATATTTATTTATTAATATCAAATATTTTAAAATATCTTTTCCATTGAGGTATGAATAGCCTTATCTGGTTCTGCTTGTGCAAATATGCAGACATCTATTAGCCATCCATGTCATCGGTTTCAATCGTGCTAGAGCTCTACTACACTCCAAGTCGAGACAATACTCCAAAATTTCTTTTGTGCATTTGCTGGGATTGAAAAGGTATTATTTTCTATTTTCTCAACATTTAACAAAAACTTCTTCAAAATATTGTCATCAACTGGATCAATTGAAAGGTGCCATAACAAAAAAACAAAAAAAATCACTATTAATAAATCTAGGAGCGTTTTTTCCATCATGACAATAAGATACCAAATATTACATTAGTCTTCAGAACGAAGCTTTATTGGAAGGTTTTACAGCATCCTGCATACTGTTCAGATCTCGCTCCATCTGTTTATTAATACTCCCTCTTAAAAAATTCTTTTCTTTATGAAAGTTTTAAATTCATCAGAGAAATAAAAATGCACCTCTAAGATTATTTTTTTGTCCAGAACGCAACGATTTTGGAAAGAAGTTATAAGAGAGGCTTCCTGAGAGATGGAAGGAGGCAATATTGCTAAAGGGTTCTTATAAAACTAAATAAATAATACCTTAAGGTATCCGACTGCTTACGAAGGAAATTTTTTAAAAAATTGGATTTTTTAGAAACTATTTATGGTTTTTAGATGTATTGTCAATAATAAACACTATCAATACAAAAACAATTATTTGAAAATATATTTTGAGAAATGGGAAAATTTGTAGTACATTTTAGTGAAATCTAACCAGAATGGTTGACACTCTATACAAAATTGTGATGCAGTAATTTTATTTTTCTTTCCACTCAAGTTACAGAAGATAATAATGAATGAAATGAACCAGCATCTAAGAAACGTTTTGAGATGCAAAGTAGTGATGGGTAAAAATATATGTATATGAGCATTTTTCAATCAATTCTCAATTTAATTTTTCTAAAAACACCTATAAATGAAAAAGTATTTCACCAACAATAAAACTTTTGGTTCATTTCATTGCCCATGTTATTTAAAATACACGGTGAAATGCTTATGTAGATACCTCAATTAGTTATGTTAATATCATGAATGGTGAAGAATTTTAATAAAAATTAAATTTTTAAGAAAATTGAAGCTAAAGACAAATTTTAGTTTAAAGATATGTGACCCTGGATGATAGGTCAGGTCTTCCTTTTCTTAAAAAAATATAATCTGTTTTAGGAAGAGAAATGTCCGAACTACAAGAAATGATGAGAATTTTTTAAACTTCGCCAATGTGGTCTATAATCAGTGCTTTTAACGTAGTGGGACACCTTAAACAGTGAATATTGGGTATTCATTTCATATTAGAAATAAAAAAGAAAATGAGACATTGCAATATATATGAAAGGAAGGATGGTTTAAATTTAATAGTCCTTTAACGGAATGCATTTATATTTAAAAGTTACATAATTAATGCCTTAATTGAATACACGCCACAAAGATCAGAAAAGCTATTCATCAGATGGTTATTACTTTTGAATCTATGAACTATATTTATCCAAAATTTGGCAGGCGGTCAATTATTCGATGATATGCACGATCGCAACTGGACCAGCACTCTTGTTTTATAGATTCCCTTCTTCCCCTGCAAGCGAATTTAAGCCGCTCACGTTGACGGTAACATCAAAAGGGAAACACGCTTTCTGTATTCCCCACCACATTTTCAACTTTGCATGAGTGAAAATAAAGACCCAATTCAATAAACTATTCAACACCGTCTGCCAAGTCAGAAGTTACGCGCGGGAAGCTTCCTCTGTGAAGGCACGTATTTATATAAAGCACACATACAGACGTCAAGGAAAAAAATGAAATGTATATCTATATAACAGAATACTTGAGGATCAGGCACGTTATTTCTTTTTTTTTGTCTGTACTCGTACTGATATGGCTATAACATAAACCATATATATATATAGAAGAGCTATTGGTCTGAACAGATACGTGAATTGGTTGCAGACATGTCAAAAAAAGAATTAAAATGCTTGGGAACGTATGAAAATTCTGATAAATATTTTGAAAATTTTATCACGGTTGAAAACTAAATAGTATGGTTTAAAAAGTGAGTTGTAGAAATATGATGGAATAATTTATATCTTGCACGTTTGAACGAAATATTTTTTATAAATGTTCAGTTTATTTTACGGTCAAATTAATCTTTTCGTTTTTTTTAATTCATTCATTTCTGTAGGAATGAATGTACTTTGCATTATAAAATAGCTGAACAAACAGATAAATGTCATTTCTATATTATATATATATATATTATGCTTTCAGACAGCATAATTCATTAGGATACTTCTTCCTAATATTGCATATATATAAATATTAAAAATTTCTTACAATGTTGCTAAGTAATCAGACTTTTAGAATATTTATAAGAGATAAGAGATCATTTTTCCTCAACTTAGGCATTAAAAATTTTGCATTTAAAAACTGAAGATGATTGAAATATTATTATGAAATTAATATTTAATATTTATCACATTTCTAAGCTTTGAACGATTTATTTTTCAGATAGAAGACATGATTAAGGTCACGGGATTCCTATTATTTTAAGAATTTTGTATGAAAAAAAAATGTCAAACTAGAGTGAAATATTTTATATTACTTAACAATCATGAATCAAATAACTTATGTCCATGACTATCATCGCTTATTTTTTATGTAATAGTATAAACATAGCAGTCTGTGGGAAAAAATTTCGTTAAATATATGAATCTTAATAGTTTCATGATTTGAGCTGAAAGACATTATTTAAAAAGACGTAATCTTTTTAGAACCAAGAGATTTTCTGGTACAATTAATAGCTGTAAATTTTAAGGTACATTTTAGCATTATTTGAATATTTGTGTTGATTTGATATTTAAACATTGTACAGAAAGAAACTTTCCTTCTTAAAAACAATCATTGCCGTAAACTATAAATTTTAACCTGTTTGGAATTGTGCAGTATAGTTGTAGTAGAATTGGCGTACTATTTCATTATTCTACAGAATGTATCCCAACAGTCTCTTGACATATGAAAAAATCGTCATCAAGTATTGAACAAGGAGGGTTGAAAAAATCACCAATAACTTCTTCTCCAGGTAAAAATTCTATAGGATAGTTAAATTCATCAGTGACTACAGATCTCTTCTTGCTTTTCTAGACTTCAACTTCAAATGTCATACACTCAAAGACCGATGGAAGATTAGCACTTCTGTTTCTTCACATTAATATGCATCCATAAACATATTTGTAATATATATTTTCTTTGTAATCATTAAGGAAATTATTTTATATTAGACTTTTAACTGCTTTTTCATCTACTATCGTATGATAAAAAGAGCAATAATCATAGGATACGTTTTTTTAAAAATTCATGAAATTCTCCTATTTATTACTCAACACAATTTTTCTATCTCGTATCAAAATAGAGATTCATTGAAAATGGCTTCATATTATTATAATTTTTATACTGTTACGGATTCACTCTTCTCTACGTCGGTGCTCTTTTGATTTTTTGCTCGATGCTGAAACGAAATAAACAGTCCTTTAATAACGGATGACGACTTTTATTACTCACAACAGACGAATACACCGAGACAATGAATACACAGATGCCAAACATGTACAGCCGTGGAAACACACAACAGCACACCACAACAAACAGTAGCCAACAATTTGTAATCGGTTGTAATAACAGCCACAGAAGACATAGTGGCAAACAGAATTCAGCAGGAGAAGGAATCTCTGTAGCTCCACTTTATTCTCTCTCCAAGCGACTGCTATTCTCCACTGTT
Source organism: Argiope trifasciata (assembly GCA_026543055.1). Classification (NCBI taxonomy): domain Eukaryota; kingdom Metazoa; phylum Arthropoda; class Arachnida; order Araneae; family Araneidae; genus Argiope; species Argiope trifasciata. Next base: position 4,328,472 of record JAPMOQ010053704.1, on the reverse strand, counting down.
TTCTCGCTTTAGCCTTATCAAGCTGCCGACACACTACTACACTACTCGTTACTTCCTCACAGGACTCATTGCTGCTTTCTCAAACAATAAGACTTGGCCCACAGCTCAGTTCAACAACCACCGTTGTTTCGTTTCCTCTCGGCGACTCTATACACGACTCCGACAGTCTACATTAAATTGCAGTTTAAAAGTGCTGACCTTTTATTGTTCCCGGGAGGCGGAGCGAGAAGGTTCGGTAACAAATGGGTGCATCAGTAAGTTCCTACTGATTCAATCGTTTAATTTCTCGAATTTTCCAGCAATACCTATTTGTTGCCAAGCTCTAAGATCTCTGACTCGGTCTCCAATCAGCACTCACAGGGATGACAGTAAAAGATACTTTTCAGTGATTCAACGAGCCATGCTGGGAAGTAATATTACAGATTTGTAACAATACGTTTGTGAATTCTGTATATTATACAGTTTATATTCTGTAAATATATTTGTAAATTCTATACATACAATATAGAATTTACATTATATGCATTTATTTCTGTCCTATCTTCTGTAAATATTCTAGCAAAATTCGTATAACATGCTCATCTAGGGTTCAGTGATTAGAATGGTTGCAGATGTGGGGTATGTGAGACGGAATTTTGTTTTGCATTCATAGTGGTTATCTGTATGCGTAAAAATTTATTTTGTGAACAACATACAAATTCGCTATTTCATACAAAACCACAATTTAGGCACAACATAGGATATATCCCAACGAAATAAAGACAGATAAAACAATGCTAGACGGTCCAGAATGCCACATAACACATTTTGGGACATTTGAATGTATATCAAGCGTTGCAAACATGGTTCATGATAGTTAGCATGAAACGGATAATACAAGAATATTTCCTGTCTCATCAAAAGGAGTCACCTTAATTATTTCATACATAAACAAAGCTTTAAACTTCTTTTTGTAATATACCAGCGGGTGACCGAGCTCCGCTCGGAGAAAACAGGTATCGAAGCTAACTCGAAGATTTAAATTTTCAATTGTGATTTATCAAAACAATACATGCCATAAGAAAATTTGTGAAACCATTAACCGGTTAAAGTGCACCATTGTGAACTATTCTAAACAAAGTTAGAGTTTGGAAAGGGAACTATTCTATACAAAGGTAAAGTAAAGGTAAAGATTGAAGTGTGTTGAAGTTCAATATTTTTGACAAATTTATTTAGAAAAACCAAACATATATACATACTTAAGAAACATATTATAAACCTATAACAGCATAAACATAAAACTTTACTAGTTCGCTATATTGGCTATAGATGGCAGCACGTTACCACTTGAAAATTTAAGTAGCCATTATGGCGAACTAATAAAGTTTGAAAATATCCTATCTGTAACTCCAAACTGCTCGACCGTAGCGCTTCAAAACCGGCGCCAATCGATTCCTCGTGGCCAAAAACCCCAGACCCCCAAGTTTACCGGAGTTTATTAATTCTGGGGCGATTTTCGACTTGGCAACCATTCCTCGTATTATAGTATTAGATTAAATAAAATTTCATTTAAATTTTCTTTTGTGTAATGTTTGTATCGATAACTGTGAGTATGCTTTACAGAGTAGTGTGAAATGACATGTATCACAGATGCTGTCCATGCAAGCAAAAAAGAATCACATTGAGCAATTATTATATTCGCAAGCAAAACTTTAAATTTTCTTTTTTCTCCATACTGTTGTCTAGAAGGAATATATTTATTAATTGGTAAATTGCTGTTTTTTGGAATTGCCATGCAAATATTTTGATTACTAACTTACAAAGTCTACATGTTGTTCTATTAGAGAATATTTTGAAAAAAAAAAAACATCTATATTTTCACTGAGGAATATATCAAGAATAACCAAAGAAACATTACTTAACCATATGGTTTAAACCCATAATACGTTTCAAAATAATTTTTGTAAATATTTTGAGTTTATCTATCTTTTCTGAGAGAAAGTGTACTACAAGTTGGGGTCTACAATTAACAAGCTAAAAAGTCCTTAAATCTTAGGAGCTATTACAAAAAAAAAGCCTTCATTGTCTTATTTCAAAAATACACTTATTGTTTGCTCTTAAATCCTTTAACTCTGACATCTTGAAAACTTTAGCTAAACACTTGACAAGCGAACGATATGAATTATAAAATTTACTGTCCAGAATGTTCACAATAAGCAGAAGAAACAAAAATCGAACAAAACTCGCAATGCCGAAATTCTAAGATATATAAATTTCGGGCTGTCTCACTAAAACGCGCTTGTTCAAAATTACGTTCCAGAGAAGAACGTAAAACTCCCCTTTCCGCACTTTATAAATTCGCTCTTTGGTTCCTCATTTCTCATTCGTCGTTCCACTCATTATTCTCGAATAATAAAGGGGAGATAAAGTAAACTGAAGTGAAGTAACATAAGCCGGGCATCGTCCGATTCTCGTCTGGAATGAAAACGCGAAGGTAAATCATTTTTCCTCTTCTTCACAGGACTTCAAATTTAGAGTCGTAAAATGTTCTTTTTTCCTATACTTTAAAAGGGGAAGGGCTCGAAAATATGGGATGGTTTTGATTCGTGGGTATTCTTTTTTTCGCCATATTGCCGACCTATCTCATCCTTGACTATAAAAATTGTGATAAACAGCTTGACACAGAAAGGACGTTTAAACAACTTTTTCATATAACGGTGTCGTAAAATCTGCTTCTTTATTTCTTGCAACCTTTACGCCGTTATTTGAAAAAAGATTCTTTTTCTGACTCGCATTTCTTTCTTTTGTATGTGCAGCCCCAATTCTATGATCTGGCTACTTGATTGGCTAAGGCCTTTTTGTTTAAGTTTTCTTTCTTCGAGGCACTTTATTATTATCTTTTTTTCCCGCGTTTGTGTATTCCTGCCTTGCTGACCGTCAGGAGTATTCCGATATGTATTTGAAAGAGAGGCTAGTACCACTGTTGCTGCATGAACCTGATCATAAATTCGAATGTTGAAAATTTCATTTTCCTTTGCCACTTTTATATTGGAGAAAAGGAAAGAAGCCATGACTTTTTGAGTAAAAATTTCTCAAAAATGAATTTCGAAAGAAATGTGTTTTCGAAACTCGGAAGAATATTTGTGAAGTTGAAAAGAATTTTGATACTTCAAATTTTGTTTACAATAAACACATCTGTGAATTCTTTTATAGATGTTGTTATAATGAAAGAATTGTTGCTTTTTAAATACATAACTGAATGTTTTATAAATTACTAAAAAAGGAATTGTTGAAATTATTTCAAACACACATTATCAAACCTGTTAGCAAAGTTGTTGACCTAATGCACAAAGGTAAATTTATTTTGTCGAAAAATTCGCCACGAATATTTAAACTAATTTCAAGTTTTCAATCGCACTTGAATCCAAATGGAATACATTTTGGAATTATATCTAAGAATCCAAAAATCTCGTATTTTGATTCAATTCCCTGAACATGATAAAAACGGGAAAATTTAAAACAAATACCGTTGCAATTCGTTTTTGGATGTTACTATAATAAGTGAGTTGTTGCAGATTTAAATCATAATCGAATGTTGTAAAAATAACTATTAAGAAAATGTTGATTAAATTTTTCTTAAGCACATATTCTCCAACATGTTAGACATTTTCAGAGAAAAAAAAATATCTAAAGGGAAAGCTATATTGGCAAAACATTCCACAAGAAAATCTAAAATAAATTCGATGCTTCACATTCCCTTGAATCCAAAGAACATGCTTTTGGAATTATATCTAGATATCCAAGAATCTCTTCTTTGGATTCAAAATCAGAAAACTGTTTTTGAACATGATATTTAAAAACGCTAAATCTTCACAAAGATACACAGCTTCGAATTCTTCTACAGATGCTGCTATAATGAACGACTCATAACCGAATGTTATAGCAATTACTAAAAAGGAAATTTTATTAAATTATTCTTATACACATATTCGCAAACACGTTTGACATTTTTTTGAGATGTGCAAAAATAAAGTTATAATGTCAAAAAATCCACCTAGTACATTTTAATTAATTTAATAATCTAATCTTAAATTTTGTCTGAATCTAAATAACACATTTTTTGGTATTTTATCTGTACATTCAAATATGTCTTCTTTGGAATCAAAATCTAAAACCTGTCTTCATCTGTCAAATATGAAACGCAAACACGCAGTGGACTAGAGCGATGAAACTTAATATGTGGCCGTACCATCAAAGTTGTAGATTTCTATTAAAAGGTGAAATCTGTCTATATGTCTGCAAGCTTAAAAACATGGTAAATCAAAAACGCAAAATACCGCATGGATGAAATTTAGCATACAAATTAATCATCAAAATTATTTAATTTCTGATCAAATTTGTAAAAGGAATTTGGTTCATCATGTGTTAGTCTATATTCTGATGCTACAACGCGACAATAAAAAAACGCAATGATTCGTAATAAAATTTGATTTAAAATATAAAATAAATGCTCAATTTCATACACAGTACTGAATATAAATTCATATATCGTATGTTAAAAAAATCCAAAGTTTATTTTATTATGGAAAGAGATACAGGCAGAAATTGTTATTTCATTTGAAGTAAATGTGATTTTTTTTGTACTTTCTCGAAGAGCTGTTTAGAAACAGTATTGAAATTTTCCTACTCGATGTTTCGACGAATCTCCGGTGCTTTAGACTTCCCTGAGATCGAAAAAAAAACATCTTTTGAAAATGATAGTCTGTCTGTCTATGACAAAGATAATTCAAAAACAATTTGAGCTAGATGGTTGAAATTTAGCATAGATATTTACACCAAACTTAAAGATTTCCGCTAAATTTTAAGTAAAATCTGTTCTGAGGAAGTCCATCTGTCGGACCTTTCGAATATAAGTTCGCATGATAATACAAAATAAGAGAACAAGACAAAATTCAATTTCGCAGATTTAACATCGATATAATGTTGACATTTGTCAAATTTTCAGCCAAATTTGAGTATGGATTTAATGTATGTCGTTCTATATTTTCAGCAATAAATAAATCCGATAATTCAATAACGAAATGGTTAAATTATTACGGATTTCCTTTCCACCTGGTTCGTTTATGTGTAGTGGGGTGTATGATGTGATATATGCACAATGAACATCCCTTTAGTAGAGAACAACCACGATAGACTTACGAAGAGAGTAAGTAAAAACATCATTAAGCATATTTAAATCCAATGGCAACATTTATCAGCAGTAGAAGGACAATAAAGAAGAGAAATTCATGTATTTTTAATAACTGAAATATTTATACGTCATTATTTATTAATTTAAATTATAATAAATTTAATGATTATCAATAACCGTAAAAGTAACAACTATTTAACAAGTCTGCAATTTAATAAAAGTCTTCATTAATTTCCATGTTCTTTTGAATTTTTTTTTATTTCTCAGTTTATAACAAACTTGTATGCTGACAAAGACTCCATTCCTTTTATTAACTTGTGTTCCCTTTTATATTTAAATAAATATGCCTTTCATATAAATTTTTGGATTACACCATCATTTATATAAAATAACGTTTAATTAAAAAAGTATAAAGCAATGCACTTTCTTAAAGAAACACTAAACTTCGACAATTTACATTTAATTCCATTACTTACATTATTACGTAAATCACCCGATGAGTGAGTAGTGAAAGAAGTCAAACACTTTGGATTATAAAAAATAAAGCTTCATACCATAAGAAAACAGGAAACATAGTTAGATTCAATATCTTTACTTTATGTAAAGAAGTTACACATAAAGAACAGTTTTTGAAGAAAATCCATAACCCTGGTAGACAGAAAATAACTTTATTATTTACTGGCCATCAGACTCCACGATTTACATTTCAATTAGAATATAAATTGAATCCTTCCATCCTTTCTACTTATGTAGGTTTCTCGACTGAGAATGTTACATGGAAGAATCTCCGAATCTCATTTACTTATAAAGACAGAATGAAAATGGTTTATTTCATAGCCTATTCCTTTTCCTAACCAAATTTGACTCCAAGCCACAAATGGTAATAGAATTTAACATCGATATCCAGTTTTATAACTTGCATTCAGCATTTGTTGAGAATATCTGTAGTTTTTTTTAAATTTTCAGACTTCCGGAGAAAGCGATCATTCGTAACAATGTCATAAAGTAAAAAGAAAAAAAAAACTATAAGATCCTTGAAGCATATTTTTAAGAGCTTACAATAACTATTGTTTTATTTATTCTTTTGCATGTAAATTTTCAAAGTAAAACTTTGCATAAGTAACTCCTACACTTGACAATGAAACTTTTGGAATAAAACACGCTTGTTTAAAGTCTGATAAAATTGCAACCAATATTTAAATTGTAATACTGCAGTCAAATAAAAAGTTTCTTAGTAACATACTCATAGAAATGATAGTTAGCAATAAATGATAGTAACAGAACCTTACTAATAGAATAATTTTAATTTATGAGCAATTTTACCAGGCAATAAATATCTTTTAATGAATCTCAATAAATCAAAATAGAAATTTTTAAAAAAACTGTCATTTCTAGTATGCCAAAGATTCACCCTTTATTCCATTTACAGGCCTAATTTATTACCTGTCCCCCAGTGGTTATTTTTAATGATATCGGTCATTCTTTGTCCTCTTTAGAGACATCGTTTTCCCGTTTGTCTTTTGCTAGTCCAATCTATCTCCACAAATTAAGGCAGGCTTAGTGTTAGAAGAAGCCCTCATAAGGTAAAAAAAGGCGAATAGAAGTGCAATAGTTTTTGATTTGGATTGATGGAACACATTCCTCTTTTCTGTCTCTCTCTTTTTTTACCTTACAATACAACTGAGATAAGAACCGAAGTTTCAGAATTTCAGCATCCATTTGTTAATGCATATCTATAGATAGATAAAAGACTACTTGTCTAGATAGATGTTACTGCATGTCAGATATGTTAATACATGTATATTCCAGAAAAAGAAATAAGCTTTCGTATTAGAATGCTTTGAGGAATGTAGAAAGCAGTTCTACTTTAATTATATCTGATAAGGATTTATAATTATTATTTTCTTTTTTGAAAAAAAATATACAAGGATGGCTTAAATTGTTAATTTATGTGAGTGTTGTTGTGATATCCAAATAAATATGCTGAGTTTACAGTAATGAAATTTGGTTCACAAATAGTCTGAACAGTGACACAGCAAAATTTCAAATCCATTAAAATTTTATGTCAATTGTTTTATTTAATAGTTTTTGAATGATTTATCTTACGTATTTCACCACAGTGTTATTTCTAAAGCCATATAAAAACCCATAAGCAATTGTATTTCAAAAGAATTTTTATTACATTTCTGATATAATGCAGTAATCTGTGAGAAGATTTTAAAAAATATAATCGCTTAAACAAAAAACTTTTAAGAAGCAAAATTAAAAAAAAAAAAAAAATTAAATTTCTCCTTTCACCATTATTCCTCGGCTAATCTTTTCAGTTATAGTTTAGAAACATCTGACCAATTAAAAAAGTAATGATTGATATAATTCCATTAATTCCATTTGCATCCCCTAACAAGTTCCTTTATTTTCCTCATTGATCCACGAAAACTGCTGGAAGAAATTTTACTTCTTCGCTAATTTGGAAAGAAGCCCCAATATGAAACGAAAAAAGATTCATAAAAATTATTTTCGTGTAATTTCAAATTAGAATTTGAAAGAAAATTTCTAATTTCATTTTAAATTTTTTTAATGAATATTAAATTTTAGTTATATATTTCACATTTTTATCACCAGCAGTTTAAAAAGTTATAACATTGTCGTGAAAAGAAATATGTATTCATTTATTTTTGTAGGTTTCATTTTATGTATTTATAAGATTTCACTGATATTTTACATGTCACAGATAGTATATAGATTCTACTAGTTTTTATCTCTATATTCATTAATAATAAATGTGCATGCGTTTATTTGTTGGTTCTCTACAAAACGGACCGTAAGATATAGAGTATCAAATTTGCTACATATACACAGGGTCATCAGGAAATAGCCAATATTCGGAGCCTTGTGCCTTATTATGTCCTGGGCGAAATATAACAGCATTTGGGTAAGCGTACACATTAAGGTACACCATAAACATTAAGGTAAGCTGTTTTCAACATATCAAGAAGAAAAAATATCAAAAACTGTCGATAGGGAAAATTCTAAAGCTGCAATCGAAAACTTTGTTATGTAATTTGCTTATACTGGTGTTTTATAACACGACATCGAATATAAAAGGAAGAATTGAGGGAATTTAAGTCATTCTACAAGAATTTGCCCTATCGATTGAGTTGTCATTACGTGATCGAGTCTTATTAGTCAAGCTTTTTATCTAAAAAGCTAAAATGCCAGCGCTCTCTTCGTGAATATCAGCGGTTGAAGTTATTACGTAGAGGACAGATGACCATAATTAACTTACCAAGAACCTTATTGAAATATTTTAAACAATAAGAATTCTTGGTGTGTAACTAGGCAGAAGACATATAAGTGTCAAGCAGGAATAAGTTGAAGAAGTTGTAACTGCCGTTATGGATCAGACGAAAGCAAATAAGCAGGTTACCAGCAGTGCACGTTCAATATGACGACAAACAGATATCCCGTTGTCGACGGTGCAGAAGATATTTCTTTAAGATCCTGAAATTTTATCCTTGTAAGATTATACCCATTAACTGGTAACACTGATCTGAATCTTGGCAATTTCTGTTTTGTGTGTATGTGTGTGTGGGGGGGGGGTATTACTTGAAAGGCTTTGTATATCAATGAAATGTTTTTGACATTCCCACTTTTAAAGATCAAATAACGTTACATGCCAGATGAATAAATTCTGATATGTTGCGAACCCTCGTCTGAAACAAAGTATATTGCATGCATTTATTGAAACATCAAGTTGATGGTCATGAGGGGCCAAATTTATAAGTTACTATAATAAATGTTTTTCATTGGTATTTCGTGTGTTTTGTTTTCACTAGTACCGCATGCAATTATATTCTTTTTTTCACACATTATGCTCTTGATGTTCCAGAATTTCCCTATTGACTTTTTTGGGTACTAGATTTTTGTCTTGATAAATCGAAACCGTATACTTTAATGCGTGTGGTGGCCAAATTTTTTTATATTTCGCCTTGTGTATAACATTCTACAGTGTTCCTAACAACTCCTGTTAACTTTTTATCAACCTATACTTAGGAAAATAGTAAAGCATAAAGCAGAAGCTAACGTTTAAAATTAAAATCTGAATTTCTTTCAATAAAAAAAGGGAAATTTTGTCGTTTATTTTCGCTAAATAATAAAGCATTAAAATGATTTTTACAACGCATCAAAACTGAAAAAAATATCTTTTTGATGATTCAAGTTTCCTTTTATGTCTATTTTTAGTTAATTAAAAAAATATTTTAATGAAAGTAAAATATATTACTAATAAATCTCAAATTGTTTTAATTGTAGTTAGAAATTATTCACAGTGTAAGTTTCTACCACTGGTGTTGAATGGAAACAAGAAAAAGATAAGATAAATTTTACATGCGGGCCAAGTTTTTGTTTAAGATATGCTTTGAAAACTTTTTATATAACTTTTGTGCTTAGAAATAATGTAGTGTAAAGCAATAATAAAAATTTCAAAAATAATAAAAATTCCGTTATAAATTAAAATTTAAACTTTAAAATATATACAGAATTTCGATATTTAGCTCTATTCTCATTTGGCTCAGTGGTAAAGAACTGTAATATTTTTTTTACATATAACAAGTTTAATACTTATCAAGATTTGAAAGAGAAGAATACTTTGTAAGCAAAGATATTAAGATTAATTTACGTAACATTTTTGCTATATGTTTGAGTAAGCATTAATGTTAAGGAATAAGCCTATTGCAAAATATGATCAGCTTTCATTTTAAAAAAATATGTAAATAAACAAGGGTAATTATAATAAGTACAGGTATTTTGCTTGAAAATAATTGTAGAAATTTAAAATAATTTAGCATCCGTAAATAAAAATTGTTATGGGGGGGGCAAAACAGGGAGTTTAATCTTGTTGCATTTATCTTCAAGAAATAGAGAGGAAATGACTGTCTGTTGCATGAAATCGGTTACTGGAACAGATTTTATTAAAAATTTGATACCGTTCTCAAAGTAGCTAGAAAAAATAACAAGTGCTTCTACCCAATGCTTTGTGCTTTTGAATTATTTTATTCGTAGACATGACACTAAAAATACCATTTAACTTTTTTAACATCGAGAAGTCAAAAACTTCTTATATAGTAAGAATAATAAGAAAAAGAGTTTTGTTGCAAATACTACGAATAACAAATATAGAAAGAAGATTAAAAATTCGATGAATTTCCTTCTAATGACAGCATAAAAAAACTAGAGGGTAGGATCTTTGTAAAGCTTTCTCGTACACTATGTAATAAGATTACTGACTAACTTTCAGAAAATTGTGAATTCTGAGCAAGGACATCAATACCATGAGTTCTGCAATTTTTATTTTCAGAGTCTAATGCATAAAAGTCGTGATCTTCATAGGTTAAAAAACATGTCATTATGTATAACCATATATCATTGATGAGCAATACTGACGAAAGAGTCCACTAGTATACTATTTTTGACAATTAATCCCAATATTATATATATATATATATATATATATATATATATATATATATAAGAAGAGAATGGAAAAAGTCAAATTCTTATTTTGATTGAATTTCTTTTTTGGACTAATTGAAATCAAAATATGACATAAATATACAATGAGAGTAGGAAGATTAAATTATTAAATTTGTTTTAGCCAATCCTCAAAAACACAGTGACTTAACATGAATATACCGAATGATAGACAGTAAACCGTTTGGTAACTTTAGTTCATTTTGATAATTATCTATTTTTAGATGCCAAATTTCTGTATATATTTTTAACTATTGATACTTTTGCGTTTAGTGATGTTGAGATCGCTTGTACTTGGCAAACAGATAGATCTTCGTTCGAAATTTGATAAGTATACAGAAATATGACGCAAATTCTATATTTTAAAATTCCAGCTCAATGCATTTTTGATTAATCGTATTCACAAACATATATAATTCCGAAACAATATTTTTGTAACTCTCGCAGTCTGAAATATGAAATTTCACTTAAATCTCAAATTTTTTCCAAATTTTTTGGAGATTATATATATATATATATTGCATAGTTCATGTTTGAGAAAAAATGTCAGTTTTCTTACTTGATTTATTTAAACCAATGAAGTACATGCTATGCGTAAAGAGTCGAGGAAACACAGATGTGCACAAAATCACCCAAAAATAAATAATGCAATAATAATCTAATATTAAAAATAGAATAAATATTCCAATAAACCCCGTAACTGCATGGCAAATAAATATTTGAAGATTTTAGTGAAATTGCGGTAATATCCAAGAACATAACATGCAGGACTATCGCTAAGAAAACATTTGAAAACAATTTTCCGAGAAAGGAGTTCCAGCAAACGATGTACAAGATTAAAACAAGTGCCGTGATTTGCTCGCATTCCCTCTTCTTCTTCCCCCTCGGTCCCACATAATACGAACACGGCTCGTTACAGCAAACGACATCTACAGTCAAACGATTCGGGCCCCGCATCTTGTCAGCAATTGCATCGTCTGCTGTCGCAGCAATTGCCAGATGTCGAAACTAAAGTGATTACGAATGGAGTTCTCCAGGTTCTGCTTCCGGGACCACCTTTAGAATACAATTGGGTATGTTTCACGGTCTTGACAAAAATTGAATATTTAATATCTGTTACCATTGACTAAGGGTTAAAAAATATAAGAAAAAGAATTTAAAAATAACTGGCATAAGTAATTATTGAAAAGTCCATTGGTTAGTTCTGATTAAATGATTTCAAAACAAATCTCGGTTTTAATTTTGACTCAAATTTGAGGTTAATCAGTACATTTTGCGATTTTAATTAATCAATGCAAATCAGTAACTTGATGACAGTCTCGATTTTCTCAAGTGACTTGATGTCAATCTCGATTTTCTTCAGTGACTTCATGATAATCTGGATTTTCTAAAGTGATGATAGTCTCGATTTTCTCAGGTGACTTGATGGCAGTTTCGAATTTCTCAAGTCATTTGATAAGAGTTTCGAATTTCACAAATCACTGAAAAGTCTCGAGTCATGGGTTCGAAACTCCATTCAAAGAACGATCCACCATGTATATGCGGTAGATTCACTTTAAATCTATCGAAGATCAAACGCCCTCGTCCACTGGTATGGCATGGAAATTTGGAGTGAACTGGGAATTCATTACTGGGTTGCTCGTGTCTATTGAACACATCTCAAAATTACAATATCCACAAGGAATCAGAATGTATATAGCTTCGGATAATCAAATTGTGAAATAAAATGAAAAAAAAGTGGTTTCAAGTCTCAATACAAAGCTGAAGGTTGAGTCATTATGGGTAGCTTTTTTATTATCAGCTGAATGATTTAATAGTCTCACGTCTCTGATTATTTTATGAATCATTCTTGCATTTCATCAAACAAAAACTTAAATGTGTTTCAGGAAATTGATTCATTATTCACTTTTTGCTTTCATGTACGAAAAGAAAAAGTATTGCAGTTGCCAAAATTCAAGGTCTAGATTTTGAGAAATACCCATGTTTCATATCTTGCCGAATCCAAAAATTGCTTTATTGGAATTTTGTCTATATTCAAATAAGATAGCTAAGGGAAAACCCCTTTGAATTAGACAAATGAAATTTAAAATATAGTATTTACTTCAAATTAGTAGACTTTTTTCAAAATTTGAAAGCTCTCTTTTCAGAGGAAGTCTATCTGTGAGCTGTCTTTAAATAGTAGTGTAGAAGTATATTGTTTACCTTACTAAATATCGAAAAATGTGCGACAGGCACATAATAGACCGATAAGAAATATACTTTTTTCCCATTCTATAAAGATTGTTCTCGAAATCCTTCCATATAAAGAATAATTAAATGTATTCTATTGAATGCTCACTGAAAGGCATTCAAAATACAAACAGAAATTCAATTTAAGATTATGCTTCTGATTTTAAGAATTTTATCCAGTCACCGCTCACTTTATATTCATTTGATATTGCAAGCAATAAGAGCTTAGAATTTAAACTTCTTACAATGAAACATCGTATTCATTTTTCATTGAAACCAATTTATTTTCAGAGAAATTTTCAGAACATTAAGTGACTCTTAACAAAAAGAACGAATTTCATTGGATGTACATAGGCGTCAAACAAAAAAAAGCAACAAATAACTGAAAAAGACTTTAAGAAGATTTAAGAAGAATCTTTTCTCTGTAAAAATCTCCGCTTTGTAATTTAGGGAGTGAAATAGCAGTTTCTAAAATAAAAGCAAAGCCAAAGTAAGAGAAAGAACAAAAATTGAGTTATTCCGTGATGATGGAGTTTGCTTCATAAATGCAACGAAGAAAACACTTTAAAATTGCGACTTAATGTCGTTTGCTTTAAATAGCTACTATCTTCCTATTTACAACAAAAAGCAATAAATACAAACAGAAAGCCATCATAAAACGATGAGCAACCAAAGAGATCGTTTGGCAGACTACGCCGTTGCCATTCACTGCATGGTCATAAAGATAATTCTCAGCAATAAAATTCGTTTCGATTTGGCAAGAGGGTCTCGCACTTAAAATTTATGTTCCGAAAATTTCATTAAAAATATCTCTTCAAAAGTTATTACAGGACCGTGCATTCAATTAAAAATGCATTCTATGGCTTTACTTCTTTTGCCTTTTCGCTCACAAAATTCTCTTTCGTTTTCAGGAGATATTTAATAAGTTTCTGAAAGTGCGCGAGGAAGTTTGTTTTCAATCCAGAAAGGGTAATGAAAAGATCTGGGCATGACTGAATGGGACATTTAATCTTTTCTGAAAATATATGTGTTTCCTGGAAAAGGATTATTCCGGGACAAAATGGATGGAACACGCGAATTTGTGACTGAAAAAAGAAAAGAAAATCGAGTTAAGGTTAAATGAACGTATGCTTGGTACATCTTACATAAGGTTCCCTTTTTTTTTACAAGAGTTTTGTGAATCCCACTTTAAACTGGCGCTCTTAATTGATGGTCACAACAATTATCAGAAAAACCATCTTCTTTTTTTAAATTGATAGTAAAGTATTCGTTAGCTATCTTTCTTACACCCGAGAGGCACCTCGAAATGAATATGTGAAACTTCCAACGTGGTGATTGGTTCTCTCTTTCCTGAAGGGTACTTGAAAAGATGGCGGCATGGCTCCTCCCATCGATGACTCGATGTATTTTTTTTAGGGAAGTATTGTGGTCTGTGATGACTTTTAGGACTCAAACTGTTCCCGCCAGTGTTGCTGCTGAGGCGGTCTGGTCTTTAAGTCAATTATCCGAATACCTTCGAGTGGGTCGAAAAGTCGGTGATACGACTTAACTATATTTTCAATCAATAATTAGAAATCATTAGTTTTGAAATTTAATACAGTGTGACAAGGACTCCAATATTTACTTGATAAATCATGTTTCAATATATTTGAATTAACTTTTAAAATTAGATCTAGTTACGTAATTTAAGTGAAAGTTAAATGCGCATATGATAAATTTAAAAGAATGTATGGTATGTAAGGAAATAAATATGTAATAAGAATATAAAGAAATAAAAACCTTTTTTTCTTTTTCTATTATTATAACAGTTTTTTAAATTGAAAGCGTAATGACTTTGCTTCTTTCCACTGGTCAGTTAAACTATAAAAATAAAATTTTGAAAAATCATATTTTGTATGTTAAAAGAAATCAATATTTGCCTCAGAAACACTTTTGAAAAGAGTTTCAAATAATTTCAGGGTTAGAAAACTGATACATGTGTACTAGGGAACACAATTTCTTGATGAGATTCTAATTCCTAAATAACAGTTGTAACGCAGTAACAGTTTAATAAAGTTCAAATAAAGCATTTGTTATTTTAAACACAGTTTACTCGAAACACATGAAATATAAAAATTGATCATATCAATATTATAAAAGCTAAGAAAATAATTGCTAGCAAGTATTTGATCGATTGTCCTAAAAAAGTGAGCTATTGCATTTTGTAGATTAGATTGATTAAATTATTATAGTTTTGTAAGGAGATTTATAATATTTTACTATGCACAAATACTCACCTCTAAGCAGAATAAACTCACCTTTAATGCATTTGGAAACTTTTTTTAAAGGTTCTTCTAGAAGAGAAAATAAGAAAGAAAAAATACTGCTTCAAAAATTCTGACTCGAATATCAATGAGCAAGAAATTACGACGGGGAAAATTTATTTTTACCATATTTTTTTAATATTATTATTAATAGACTCTATACACATATTCAAGGGGAGAAAAATCGATTCAGTTTTGAAACGTAACATGGTTGTGTTGCAAATTCATCTTTATCTTCATTCATTAAGTTTTCTCTTACTTGGTTTGCAGAAATAATAGGTGAAGAAAATAATTATCTAATAATATTGCAAAGCGCGTGTGTACAAGAGAATGTACTAAATAAAGCAATGTATAAAAAAAGAGATTAAAATGAATTCTACGATCACAAATGCTAAGTCATCATGCAAGAATTATTATTTTTTAAATTAATTTAAGCCATTAACCAGTTTAAACCGATTTAAGGTTTCAAGAATAATCAAGAGGCTTCTCTACCGGTCTTTCTCTCTCTCTCTCCCTCGCTCTCTCTTTCTCTGACACACACACACAGAAAGAGAGGGAGACTTTCATTTTCAATTATTCTAACTAGCAAAGTTTTGAATTCGACCGAATTTGAGATGAAATAAAAGCTGATGTCATAATTATACATCAGCCTTTTAAAAATGCATCAGTTGTCAAAAAAGGATACGCAATATTAAAGCAACAGTGGTAAAAGCAGGCCAACATTTTAGGAAATGCATCTGCTTTCAAAGAAGTATAATAAAAATAATGCAATACTGGTAAAAGCAGGTAA
>JAPMOQ010053704.1:4279746-4296167 GCA_026543055.1 Argiope trifasciata | reverse complement strand
TGTTAAAAATATTCTGATGATTTAAAAAATGCTTATTTTTAATACAGGGGCTCAGACTTAAGACTCTCGTTAAAAAAACATTTTTAAGACACTAATAAAAAAAATTCTTTTTTTTTTAAAAAAACTTATTTGAATTATGAATATCTTACTATCTTTATTTTATATATATATATATATATATAAAACAGTTTTATATAATTTCATCTACCAATTCGATGAAAATATCGATGTCCATACTTTTTCCTGTTTGTTTTAAAATAATTTTTTTTTTTTTTTTTTTTTTTTTTTTTTTTCCTTCTAAATGAGTACGTTTATTGATTGAAACCAAATAAATTTCATCACTTAAATCTTTCTTAATTAAAACCGGAAATTGAATTTTAGATAAATTTTATAGAATAATATTTTTAAATGTTTTGTATTAGATGAAGTTTAATCTCTTATGTTTCAAATAAAATTTCAAATTGTAAATCTGGTGGCAGAAAATTAGAGAGATACATAGCACAATGAACATAACAATTTAAATCTTTTAAAATAGTACAAGTTATATGATTATCGAAATTCAAAGCTTAAATTATTTTTCTGGGGATTTCCATGTGGGCCGCGGTGGCCTGGTAGTAAGGTCTGATCGCTGTGGCTTCGGAACCTTAGGGTTTCAGGTTTGAGACTCGATTCTACCGAAGAACCGTCATGTGAGGGGGTCTCTTGCACGTTAAATATGTCAGGTCAAACGTCCTCCCGCTGATGTGGTGTAGTGTGGAGAGGGGGGTGCCAGTTCAGGTGTCGCCATCGTCATCTGACCATGGTTCAAAATTAAGAGGTCAATCCAAAAATAGCCTTCGTGTTGCTTTAAACGGGAAGTTAATATAACCAAAATAGAAAAAAAAACTGGGCATTTCCATTAAGTTATAAAATTATTTAATTGAAAGTTTTAGCTGCCATTAATCAAGGAGTACATGTTGGTTGAAAAAGGAAGCTAGTAAAAAATGAAATTAAGTTCAATTGGAAATAAAATTGTTTCTTTTCTACATGCAACAAATAATTTTATATTTTATTTAGATTTGTATATTGAAAAACTCATGCATATTTTTTTACAAAGCAGTATTTTTTACATGTTTTAAATAAAAGTTTCTCTTTCCTTTTTCTATATGGTATCTGTAGTTTTAAGAAATTAATGTCTTTATAATTATTTTTAATAATGTTAATAATGAAATTAATGTTTAAATAATAGCCTTATTGTGTCCTTTTATTTCCCTTAAAAGCATTCGGAATTTTATATAAAATGCTTAGGTGTTATAAACAAATACATATGAGATACATGTGATAAATTTTATATACTGAAAAAACAGAAGAAATTCTTGAAAAAAAAACTTAGTTATTATTATATAGAATATCGACATTTCATAAATTTTTGGTCAGTTATATATGAATAAAATACTAACATATACGAGTATAATTTTGAAACAAAAATCAATGAAGTTATATTAAGAAAATGAGAGAATTTAATCTTTTATCATACAAAATTCATGTAGATTATGCTTTTCAAATAATTTGCATAATACATACTTTGACATTTTTGTAAGAATTTAGTATTTTTTTTCTTATGGAAATTCATTTAAGAAATATGAAGAAAAAAAATAACACCAATTCTTCAAAATATAATATTTTTTTAATAAATCTAATATTCAGAGAAATTTTTTTTTATTCATTATAAATAATCAGCTCTCTTTTTGAATTCATTCGCTAGATTCATTATATTTTCTTTAGAACATGAGTTGAATGTTTAATTAATCAAATTATTCTGCAACTGACGACAGATTGATATTTTTCCTTGTTAACCGAGGAAATAATTTATATTCAATTCGTTTTGCATTGAAACCTTTCATCATACCAAATTAACAATCTAAATAAAGATTTTGCTAAATTTAAATGAGAAAGCAGTCGTATGCCAATAAAGAAAATTTGCATAAAAATGACAAAATAAAGAATATGAATAAAGAATTACATAGATTACATTTAAAAACTCAGTAAATAACATTTTTAGAATTATAGTTATTTGTAGGTTAGAAACTAGGCAACATTTAAAAACAATTAAACGTAAACTGGAAAAAATTTCCATCGTATTCTTCTAAAACTGAAAGAAATAGAAAATTCGAAGGAAAAAAACATAATATTTAGAAAGTATTTAATTAGCGGTTAAAATAATAAAAAAATTTAAAAGCTCACCTTTCTTTGGCAATTTGTTTTTCTGAGTGATACGCTTCAGTTACCATTCCCTAGTAGATAATTGGAATGTTCACATTAATACTTAATGTATACATAAATAGGTAAGTCAAGCTCCGTTGACAACAAAGTTATAACTTTCCTTTGTTATTATCTAAAAAGAATAGCGGTTCTCTTAGTCAGATTTACAATTGACCGACTTAAAAGTTTTGTTTTAAGAGCGTAATTGCATTGCAAATAAACACCTTACTTTAACAATTGAAATTAGATAATCCCACTGTACATGTACGAATTCAATTTTTCTTAATAATATTTGTAAGTTTTCTAACGTATCATTCCGTATCTTTAGAAATGTATATTATTCAAAATCTAAAATTATCAAATAAATTCAAATCATAGTCATCACTGGTCGCGCTTTCTGGTGCAATTTATGAGACATCTCTAAGGAGTATCTGCCAGTTTACTATTTAACATGTAATTAAATTACATGTTACATGTAATTTAATTATTTTTAACTTTTCTAAATTTATAATGATATTCAACTCTTTGATAACACCTCAGAAAACCTTCATCTCCGTTTGAGAGTCTCAAAGAAAAAAATCTTTAGTAATTTATCATCATTAAAAATAATTATAAACACGACAAATTCCTAACTGATCATGGATAATTATGTTAATTAGATTTTTCCGTGTGATATTTTATTACTCCCAGAATTTTATTAATTGTATATTCATAAGCCTACAACTAGTATTTTATCAAATGTATGTCCTTTTTTCTCCCATACTGTATATTATCATGTTAATTCAGTCAGTGTTCTTGTATTTCAGATATTTTCCATTCTAGATTTTACCATTTTTGCTTTGTTATATGTATTGCCATTTATATGTTTAATCGTAAATAATTAGGGTGTAATTTTTTCTTCTTCTTTTTCTAAAAATCACTTACATTTACACCAAACCGGAAAGAGGTCACGTGTCCTCTAGAAACATAAGTGTAGAAAACTATTCAGTATTAAATGCTAAAAATTTGTATTAAAGTATAAATTCGTAATTAAGTATTAAAAGTAAAAAATTTACATTTTCACAAATTCCTCCAATTTTAAATTATTACATAGATGATTAGGAAGTTGTAATTACTTCTTGTATCCATCCTGAAATCAAGACCTTCATTAGTTTATTTCCAAATTGTGCTCACAATTTTTTGTTCGTAAAGTGCTAATTACATAGCTAGAACTTTTATAAACGTTTTACATAATAATATGGGTAACCGTAATAAGATGGGTTCTTAGAAATCATTTCTAAAACACTCTCTCTCATACAAAACAACATGCATATGTTGAGAAATAGTTCTGCTAAGTTCAGATATGCACTACAGAATATGCCAAACTCAAAGAAATAAGAGGAAAACTTATTGTGGTTAGTAATTTTAACGCAATATCAAAAGAAATGATAGAAAAGATTTCAAACGTTTTGTAGGACCGTTGTTTTCTTATGCAAAAGGTGGATAGTTAATAAGTATAACAGTCAGTCACAATAATACCTGTTTATACGACTTAGTTGAATGATAATGGATTGAATGACTGCAATGCATAAATAAATTCCCCCCACAAAACACTTGTGTCAAAAGAAAGAAAGTTATATGAAAATATCAAAGTTATATGAATATATCGTATTAAAACGATCTTCTACTTAATACTCGTGATATAATTTCATTGAAATATTGATAAGATATTTAAATGTTGTAACACCAATTTTTTTCCATTTTCTGGAAATGTGAATTTCAATTAAACGAATGAAATTTCGTTATTTTCTTTGTAGTAAAAATAACTTTAAACTTTACTTTAAGCATTTGACAGTTGTAATATTTGTGAATTGTAATGAATCAACGAAATTTTGCAATAAAAAAATTGCTCAAATATTTCTACAGATTTTGCATAATGGAATACTTTTCAGTTTTGAATCATTCATTAATAAAAAATGGAAATAATTTCAAAGTGGAACAGTACGCAACTAAGAAACATATTATTAATGGCAGCACTATTTGCTATCGAAAACTCAAAAATAAATAAATAAATAATAATAATAATAATAATAATGTAGACTATTTTTGATAATATTATGTCTAAATATTTAACACTTAAATTAAATTTACCAAAAATATTTTTCATATAACATGATATATTATATTTCAACAAAGTTTCAGACAAGAAGAACTATGCCGAATATATTATTTCGGCAATCAAGTCACTGCTGCGTGAAATTTTAACCCTATAATCATTATTAGAATTTCTTTGTTCTCATAATTCGCGCCATAATTCAAATAGAATGACCATTTCACATCTTCCTAACCAAACATTCATTCAAAAATCCCCACAAAACCATCCTCCTAATAATTATCCCAATTACTTTCCATCAAGAAATAAGACTCGGAAAACTGGAAGAGAGAAAAATAATAAAGAAAATGTAAAAGGTAAGTACAATTTGGCAACGGCACAAGTTCCTCTGTCTCAGAGAAAAAGAATGCTGCCATTACTATCACCGTAATCATAGCGGGCGAAAATTTATTTACTATCATCAACGCATCGCCCTACCACCAGCGTATCGCAAACCTTAATGAGTAATCAAAAGAGAGTAACCACAATTTCGACTTAAGGCATCTTCCAGTAAAGAAAGTCATCTACTTTATGTTACTGTCACGATGGTAGGTTGATTCCTTCCCCGGAATACCTAATGGTTTTTCCCCCTTCTTTTCTTTTCTTGTTTCTGTATTCTTCGCAGCGTTTGTTTTGAGCCGAGTGCAGAGTCGGAAACGAGGAATCGCTATCACAATCGTAATCGCCTGATGCAGTCGAAAGATCCGTCGACGATGTGAGTTGGGTTGAGTAGTTTCTGCCGGCTCTGACTGGAGTTGTTTTAAGTTGTTTTCTTTCTCGTTTTAAATAGGCTTCTCTCGTTGAGGCTAATTATTATTGTTGTGGGAAATTGCTTTCAATTTACAGTCTATTTGGAAGGTACTTATTAGATAGAACATCACGAATAATGATTTTCTTTTATTGAATGTCTGAAACAAACGGATTAAACAAAATGTGTCTATATTGGTAATTTTTGAATTTTTTTTTAATGTTCTGGATATTTTCAAAATTAGTTGGATTTTAAAAGCCACAATATGAATTTGTTTAGTCAAAATTATCTTGATAAAGGAATCTTGATTTTGTTTAATATATTTAGAGAAAATGATTATTACGTTTGATTCTTATCAGAATTTTGCAGAGCATAAACTTAATCGCTTAACTGTTTATTTTTCTTACTATCTAATAAGATGATACCTTCTATTTTGGAAATATTTTCTTATTTAGATTTAAATTCTTTGAATTTTTGACTTATCTGTGAATTGGAAGTAATTATAATATTGAAGTAGAGTCGTGATGAATGTTTTATATTTTGCTTACAACAAGAAAAATTCGATAATATGGTAAAACAAGCTTTTAAATTAGTTGCTGTATTTCCTACTAAGTGCTTGTACAGAAAATAATCATGAAAAAAGATAGTAAAGAAAAAACTCTACGTTATAATAACGGTATTTCATAATTTTAAAGTAAATAGAGCCACATAATGAGTTTTGAGATAAAATGGCAAACAATCTATCAAACTATGAGGGTAATGAATTAGTCTTGAGAACTTAACCTAAAATAACTTTGCAACTAGACTGTTGACCCATGAGATTCATAACTTAATATTTTTGAGAACAAGCAAGGCTTTCTAATTCCAATACAAAAATATGCTCGTAAAAATAGTGTTACTTGATGCAGTAATTTTTTAAAAAATCAAACAGTGCTAAATTAACAGCAGTAAGTTTTTTAAATTAACAGTAAATTTAGTATAATTTTTGATACATAATAGCAAAGAACTTATGAAACTAAGATGATGAACTCGATTTTTTTATATATGTTTGTTCATTCTTTTTGTCAGCAGAATTTATTGAATGAATAAATATTTTTAATATAACGTCGATTTTCAATCATCTCAAAATGAATGTGAATAATAATGTTTACAAAATATTACTAACTACAGAAAAATTTTCTGCGTATTAAAATTCGAATAAAGTATAAATTGTTTTTAAATATTTTAATCCCATAATCATTAGGAACGTTTTCTACTTTACTGTATTCTATTCTTGAACTGCCCAATTTGTCTTGTATTTAAATTTCTGGTTAGCAATTGGGAATCAAAAACGTACCTGTTTTTTGTCCTTCCCATCAGGATTTGTTAAATGCTAAAATTTATACAGATATATGATTTTGGTGTTTTCATTTGAATAATAATGATTCACAAAGTGCAACTAACTTCAGAAAATTTCTCTACAGATTGAAATCGCAGTAAAGTGTATGTTTTTTTTCTGATTAATCATGTAAGCAATTGATAGGTTTCCTACTGGACTGTCTAATATTCTTAAACAATGTGACATGGTATTTTTATTTAACTTTTTGGTAAACTATTGAGAATTCTACTTTTTCGACCCATCCTGTCAGGATGTATTAAAGTTCATATAGATCTATGATTCTGGTGCGTTAATTCGATTCATATAGATCTATGATTATTCAAGTTATTTTTAATGCCACACTTTTTTAATTATTGTGTTCGCATATCCATTGGCATAAAGAAAACCAAAATATAGTTTTATCCCGAATGGTTTAATGAAAATTAGCCATATATGTCCTCCTCAGACATAAAATTTGTTCAATTATATTGTATAGTCCTCCTGAGACATAACATTTGTTCTCAAATTTTCTTATTTGAGAACAAATTGAATTATTACATATTTTTTATTTTTATATATATAATCGGTCCAAGAGCGAAAGGCTACACAAATACTGTGGCAATCAGTTTGTTGACGGATCTGGTAAAATTTTGATACATATCTGCATTTCATAATAAAATCCTATCTTAATGCGGTTTTGTTGAACTTAAAGCGATTTTAATGCACACACATATGTACATACGGAATACATATTTACATGCGTACATGGGGAAAAAATGCAAGAAGTCTTCCTGGTAAAAGATGCCATACAAAATTTGATAGAAATCTTTAGTATAAATTTCAAGACTGAACCCGGAATTATTTCATTCATTTATCAAATAATGCGATTGATGTATCCTGTTCATAGACAAACAGGAAAGCAAAAAAGAAGGAATTCCTCTTTGTTCTCAAATCAATGATGTTTAAAATATGGAAATCTATTCAAAATCTTAAAGCCGATTTTTTGTTTTTATATATGTCATATACTAAAACGTGAAAGGAATCAACTCGTTGTCTGAAATTCTCTTTGTGAAGTGCTTGCATAAAACAGGTTATTAAAGAAGAATATAATATAAACTAAATGTTTTCTTTATTTCATGATTGCAATATATAGGGAAGAAAGAAATTACCTTGATAGAAATTTTTATTATTCGTAAATGTTTATTAAAAATTGATGCAAGTAAAAGGTCCTTTTCTAAATATAATGAAAATACAATATTTTGATTAATACTTATAGCATGAACAAGACATTTTGTTGTCATTATATTTAGAAAGGAAGTGTCTATAATTTAAAAAGTATTAAGCAGAGTTTATGATAATATTCATCTGTAACAATTACGTAACCCATAATCCGCTACTCTATCCTGTCCACAGGCACACGGAAAAATCTAAAGGATCACCGCTACAGCAATACTGATGATAATTGTATTTGAGTTCTTAGGGGGATAATCTGCTACTGTACTTTTTAGCTTTTAGTTTAGTTTAGTTATTTTAACGTTCCGTTGTAAAGCAACACTTGGGATATTTTGGGAACGACCTCGTGATTTTGAACCACCGTCAGGTGACAACGATGACACCTGAGCTGGCACATCCCTTCTCTATACTACACCACGCCAACGAGAGGATGTTTGGTCAGACAGATTAAATGTGCAAAAGATCCCCTTACACGACGGTTGATGGAATCGACTCGCGAACCTGAAGCCTCCGAAGCCGAGGACATACCATCAGGCCACCACGGCCCATCCGCTGTGGTACAACTTTTCCCTTAAGAAGTACGCACCATCATCAATGAGTGACACCCGACTATCCACCAGGTTGGCAAAAACTAACCACCATGCCGGAAGCTTCTCATTCTTTATTACGAGGTACCTCCCTTGGGTGTTAGGTAATAAATGTATCGTTATATTATATCACTGACTATATGATCTGTCTCAAAAGCACGCTGACAAAAAAAAAAAAAAAAAAAAACTGAATGGCCGATTGCAGCTTAAACAACACTGATGGGAATTGAGGTTGAGTCCTAAGGACCATCAACAGTCACGGTATAACCCTTCCATTGAGAAGTATGTGCTGTCATCGATGGGAGGAAACTGATCCATCCCCACCTTTTTCTATACCAACTAGGTTAGCAAGAATCAACCACTGGACAGGAAACTCACCTTCAATTACGTTGTGTCCAAAAGTGGGAAGCAACAATTATTAAAGAAAAATAGTCAACATGAAAAATTGCCGCTATCAAATAAACTATAAATATTTATCATATAGATGATATCTGGACGCTATTTTTGCAATTAATTAAATACCAAATAAATTAATTACATTCAAATTTTATATTATGTGATATGTGAAACCCTATTGTGGATACTTATATTAAAAACACAGTCAAATTTGAAATAAATGGAAAGATTAAAAGAAAAAAATGAGGAAATTAAAAGTCCCCCTCAGGCAGGGATTCAATACAGGGGTTTTATCTGGGGTAGCTTTGACATTTTGTAAAAGTATTGACGACTCGAGGTCCGAAAATCCCAAGAAATTGAGGATTGGGATATAAGAAACTAATATTACATAACTAAAGCAAATAATTTTGGCAATGTAAACAAATTATTATTTAAAAATTAAAATCTAATCAAGGAAGAACACAACAAAATTGAATCAAATGAAACTACAATAAGATCATTAAATCATAAAAAAACGGAAATAGTTTTAGTTTTGATTTAGACACAATTAACTCTTTCAATTTTATAATATGATTGACTGAAATAGTTTCTGAAACTCTTTTAAATTCCGTTATACATCCTCTGCCAACCTTTGAAAAAAAAGCAAATCACATACACACACACTAATCTGTCAAGGGAAACAGTTTAACTAGCTGCTCTTTCCCACCACATAATGCGTTGTGCAACACCTTTCCGTGTTGCAATAATTAATTCCTTCTCCACTTTCTCAGAAAACAGTCCATAACTTTACCACACTCTGTTTACACTATTATTGATGACTGAAGCCGTTAAGGGCTCATTTAACAATTATTGTCGAAAGGCTGTCACAACAGAGAGAGAACAAACACTTTTCTAACGCGGAGCAGCTCAAAACCTGCAGCTCCTCCCCCATAGTGAAAACCAACAATGCATGATGAACCTGATGTTTATCAGTAAGCCTATTGTGTGGAAGTATCCCGTTCTTAGCAATCCCTCATTGTTACCGGCTTAATCCCCGGTATTAGTGTCTCGCTAATTGATAGGTTGAAGGGATTATGACGTCACTGCGGAGAGAAAGGCATTTAATTGAAAGGTCGATCGAGCCGGTTTAGATCTCGATTTATCCGCCATTTGAAATATAGTGTTCGAAAATGATACGGATTTATCTGGCTGGCTTGCGTGTGCACAATTGACGGGCTGTGACCACAGGGATTGTCCAGGCGGCAAATGATATGGAATGGGTTAAGGTTCAAATCTTTTTAAAGCCTGCCAAGCCCGTAAAACCGTCTTATAAGTCTTGAGAAGGCATTGAGTTGCCAAGCCCATTAGAGGTTTAGTGTAACGGCTTGTGGGAAGAACGGGAAGCTATCAGTGTGGATTTTGATGTGTTGCCATATGCATAAAAAATGGTAAAAATGTATTTGTAGCATATATTATGAGTATATGATTCTGGATTTGTCCAAATTCAGCTTCAAAGTTGCAATTTTGTTAAAGAAAATCGTTATTTTTTATTTTATTAGTGTACCAATAAGAAATCGATAATATTGAATACTAGCACTAATAATTTGTAAGCTTTTTACTTTCTCATATGCATACTAGAGATAAAAGAGTACTTGTCAAAAATCTGAAATGGGTATTTTGATAAATCTCCAAATTTCAAACCCCTCCAAGTTTGAAAAACATATTTTTAGAAAATTCATGTCTGCGATAAAGATAAATCAAAAAGCTATACGGAATTTGGTATACTGTTTATGCTTCAAATTTTCAAGAAATTACTTTAAGAAGTTTGTCTATCCAGCTATTTGAATATAATTTAACACGATATACACACAAAAAAAGAACTAGACAGGTGTAATTCATTACATAAATTTAAAATTCACTAAGTCAAATTTGTCAAAGCTTTGTCCAAGATACAATAAAGGAATAGGTTGATCATCAGATTTTTCTCACGCTTTTTAGTAGAGGAATCAGCTGTTTATGGTGTTATCCACCTTGCTCGGTATTACTTTGTTCTCTCCTACGCACATAAAAATAATTTTTCTGATTGATTGATTCATTAACTATGACCAAAACTTTTTAACTGCTTTTTCGATTTCATATTGTAGAGAAAGTATTGTATTCATCAAAAAATTTGAATTAAGTATGGAGTTTTGGCAGCTTTCCTAATTTTTGACTTTGTTGAATTTGAAAAACATATCCAGGGAATGTTTATATGTCTGATTAAAATATCGAAAAACACTTTGAATTAGACGGTTGAAAATTAATATATAGTGTATACACCAAATTTGAGGAATTCTATCAGATTTTGTGTAAAATCTGTTCGGTGGAAGTCCATCTGTCCTATTATTCAGATATAAGTTAATATGAGCAACTTCAAAATAAAGACAGCTAGATAGATAAGATCTAGTACGCTGATTTACATCTTTAGTATACAAGCGTAAAATATATCATCTTTAGCTTAGGAACCTCCAATTGTTCTGTGAGTGTGAGTCTAGGTTGTCTAAAATTATAAATCATTTGCAATAATGAAGTTGAATATCTTAAACGATGAAATGAGGTTCTACAATTCAAATGTCATCATCATCAAGCAAAAAACATGTGATCTAATACCATGAAAATCATTTTCTTTTGCTTTCTTGTATACAAAAATAGAGAAAGTTTAGTAGACGTTAAAAAAAGTAGTAAATTTGAAGAATCACCACTTTTCAAACCTCCCCGAATTTGAAAAAGAGTATTTAGAAAAAGGTCTCTCTCTCTTTCTGAGTCTGTCTGTGAAAATGTAACTCAAAAAGGCTTTGAACTAAACTGATGATATATGATACACGGTCTTTACACCAAATTTGTGAATTTCAATTAAATTTTCAATAAAATCCGTTTAGTAGAAGTTTGTATGCCCGTCTATTCGAATACAATTTAACATTTTAACTATAAAACGAAATTATCTTGATAGATAAAATTCGTTACAAAGATTTAACATTCATAGAATATACAGTTTTCAAAGTTTCGTCCAAATACATAAAGTGTGTAGTCGGCTATGATATAGTATTTTCAGAAACATGTAATAACGATAACTCAAATACGCTATGACTTAAATAAATCAAATTTGGTTTATACTTTGTTACTATACGTACACAGTTTTGTGTTTATTTTTCTTATTCCAGTCGGCTGGAAAAAATACAAATCAAACAAAAATTAGATTTTTGGATATCATTAATTGCAAACTAGGGATTAACAGCTAAAAAACTCTCGAAGGATTGCTCGAGAAATTTATAAAAATACTGAATATTTCTTAATTACGACATTTCAAAGCACTTTCTAGAATACACTTTTATTTGAGAATGTCAGAGAAGTATTCTGGAGATTCCTAGTTTCCATTCTTCCTATTTTTTCTAAAATATGGAAAAAAATAATAATTATCAAAAGATTTTTACACTGAAAAAAATATTGAAAATACCTTTAGTAAGTTTTTCCCGATTAAATTAAATGTTATTCTATCTATTACGAATATTCTTTTTTAATGCCATATTTTCAATTTTTTGCCTAATTTAATCAACATTTCACAAAGAATATGTCGTTTTACTGAAAGCAAACACGATTGAATTTTTGCGGTAGAAGACATGCATACATATTTGACCATAAGTTTTAAAACAAAATCGTGGCAGAGGATATTTTGAAAATTTAACTTCGTCTTATTTCATCCCAGGTGACATGATTTATGTACCAACAGCAACGACGAGCACACCAACACAGAACAACGCAGAGATAAATTTCAGTAGAGATTTCTCACATGTATTGATTTTGATAAGCGAAAACACATGGAACTTTTAAAAGAATACGTTTATTGGACAGTTTTTCATCCCTACATTCGGAGCACGTGCAGGTGCAACTTTAAACATTTTTACAGAGCACGTGTCGCATTTATTAAATAAAAATGTTGGAGTTGGATGAGGAAATAAGAGAACATTTTAAATTGAAGTTAACATGAGCCAAATTAAGGTAATACATTAGAAATTAAGACAAAAATTTTGAAATACATTAGAATGGAAATTATATTTTTTATTTGTGTAAATAAAGATTTAAAAAATTGGAAGTAGATTGCAGTTAGAAGAAATGATAAGACAATTCATTTTAAAATTCGCTTTAATCTTCTTCCGGACGAATGCAGGCAGACATTATTTACAAGCAGCGTGGACACAGCGCGAGACAAGTAGAAATGGCAAAAAAGTGCATAATTAATTTTATCTCGTTTTTATACCATATTTATATATGGTAGGGAAAATATTGATAACAGTGCTCATATATTATAAAGACTCTCATAGGGATTTCTGACTTACATATCGAAAGAGACAAGGGAAACGGAGAACTTTTTTTAGAACTATTCGTTTAGATCAGCAATTTCATCATTTCACTCACAGCGTGGGAACAGCTTCGACTTTTAGCAGAATCAGTAGTTTACAAAGCTTCTCTTGAATTAATTAAGTAAGGAAAGTGAAATCGGATCAGGAAATAAGAGAATATTTTAGAATGTCTCTGATATAGGCTAAATTAAGATAAAACTTTAGAAATCAATTTAGATTTAAATTAAGTGTTAAAAAATCATCACCTATATTATATATATATATATATATATATATATATACATATATATATAGTATTGACATAATGCATTAATAATTATCAACAATAAATTTCTTTATAGTTGATAATTTTATTACGAAAATAACATAAATTTTGTTTCAAGTTGTATTAAAAGAATGAACGTTTTTCCAATTTCAATGTCTCTTTCGCATAATGTTTAAAATGTAATTTTTTTTCGAGTCGAATGTTTGCTTATTGCACTTTTTATAAAAAGGGAAATAAGTATACAATGTAGAATTCTGATCAGTTTCAAAATATTTTCAATATTAGTCGTTTTAGTAATGAAAAGATAAGTGCTTGTCATGAGCTAACAGCTTGCGGTCAAACATTAATTATTTGCTAGAAAGACAAAACAATTTTTTTCATTGCCTAAGCAACTGATTTATTTTATTTTCATACACACATGTCGACCAAACGACAATTACAGTTATTTAGCTTTCTAGACAAAACAAAATACTTTACCGGCAAGCTCGAAATATACTCATTATCTTCGCTAAATACTCAACATCATCAATAAAACGCATTGCCTTGATTTTTTTTTTTGAAAAAAATATATCTTCTAAAACAGCTAATTATTCCGCTCAATTTAAGTTTTTGAAGTAGCTATTGCTGTGTTGTAAAGTGTGCATTCTTTTTATTGCAAAGTAAAAATTGTGCCAAGGTAAATAAATGGTGTCATTTTACTAGCTAAGATTATTTCAAGTAGGGTTTTCTGTTAGGTAAGATCTTGTTAAAAAAGTTCTGTAATTATTTGTATCAAAATAATCTCAGAATGATTTATAATATCAAATAACTAGTTATTGTTTAAAAATATCCAGAAGAATGAAGTGTGAACGAAGTTAAGGTAAAATACATTATAAATGTCATAAATATATTTTTTAATAATTATTTAAAAGCCGGAATAGCTCCATTTCTCCTACTCCTGAATAATTTTTAGAGAAAAAAAATTCTTAATAGGATTAGCTAACAGCTTTCACATTCAAAAATTTCTTAATAATAATCAACTGTAATCTTTATTGTAAACTGCACGACAAATTCCAAAAATATTTTTTAAAAGAAACGAATATTTAAAAGTAGATATTATTACATTTCTCCTATTTCAGATTAATTCTTTTGTGCGAAAAAAATTATTAATGTAATTAGCAAACAGATTACACATACAAAAATTTCTTAAATAAAATTCAATTGCTGGAATCAACGCCCTGTTTTGGAATTATGGTAAAATACATTCTACGTGTCAAAAATATTTTTTACAAATTATTTATTTAAAAGCAAAGGTAATTACGTTTCTAGCATTACGGATTAAGCTTTTAGTAGGAAAAAAAGTAATTCTTAATGGGATTAGCAAACAGCTTTCATACAAAATAATTCGTAATAAAATTCAAATGGTCGCATTAACGCTCTGTTTTGAAACTTCTTTATGACTGTTTTGAGATCAATATCCTGAACAAATGTGATATATCATACGGTCAATGATGGGGAATTCCCAATCGAAAAGTCTAAGCCAAGTAATCAAAGGAAAGAGACATGTCTTGGTTTTTATTAACCTGACACAAGAGGAGTAGAATTGGCTCTTAAACCTGTGACACTTTAGTTCCGAAATCAAGTGTCTACATTCCCGAATTCAAATTCAAATTAATTTGCAACTAAAGAGAAGATGGAACATTTTAAATTATTCAGATATAATAGAAATAAAGATGAAATAATTATAAGTGATAGTTTATTTAATTATTTCCACCAAGTTAAATAGTACATGGAACAATCATAGAAAATGAATTATAACAATGTTTTGATATTCGATCCCATTTGCGAAAGCTGGCGAAGTGTGAAAATTTCTAATTTAAATGCATTTATTAAATGTCAAATAATTAATTAGCCTTAAACAATAAAGAATTTGATTGCTAAATTGTTAAATTAGTTAAATAAATATATAATACAGTTTTAGGAAAAATGATTCAAAAGTCAATTGTTTCGAGTTGGAAATTAATTTTGCTTCGTTTCAGTTTATATTCAATTATTTTCGCTGTCGATTGGAAACATTCATGTTTTGAAATTGGTGAATTATGATTTAAATTTCACTATTCTACGAGATCGTTCAATTGTTTAGAAAATTCATTGTTCTATGAAAAACAATAGGGTATAGGTTTAGTTGATGGAAAATCTGTTTTAGCGATAAATATTTAGGATTAATTTTTTATGATTGAAAAGTTCTAACCATTTAAAAGGATGGATATAACTTATGCAATGTTGTGGCACATGATATATCATTTGATAGTGTTTTTTTAACATTTTAATATAATTTTAGAAAATGAATTATGATTTAGATTTCACTGTTCGTCGAGAGATCGTTTAATTTTATAGAAATTTGACTGTTCTACTACAAATCGTTCAATTGTTAAAAGATTTTACTATTCTACTAGAGATGATTTGAGTGTATAGAACTAATTAACTAAAATTTATTCAAATGATAAATATTTTGTAATATTTTCTTTACGATCGAAAAAGAAATTTTTAGCCTTTAAAGGATGGATTCCATTTATGTGAAATTATAACACATGGTGCATCATTTCATAATGAAATTATTGCATTGTTACTTAACATTTTCATGTATTAAATCATTTAAAAAGAATTTCAAAAGTTCGTAAACGCAAGAGGATTGATTTCTATATTTCGTTAAGTATTTCGTTCAGTGTTTCTATGACAAGATATATCATTTTATTTTATTTAAGACTAGCCGCCTTTGGCGACCAGCTGGTTCGCCAAGAGTAAAGCGTTCTAAAATTTTCAATTAAATCACATATTCATTAGCCTTGAAGTAATTCCGGGCATTGATTGACCTGAAATTAGTATTTTCTTTAAGATGATGGACGGAAAGTTCTAAAAGTACACCTTTTCCTAGTAATATTCTTTAATTTTATAAATCCGTCAATTTTAACCATCGGTTATGCCTCCAAAATATTAAAAAAAAATTTCGATGATGTTGCCAAAATATTAAATATGTTTTTTAAAGAAAGCGAGAAAGGGAAAAAAAAGTATTAAATTAATGATACAGATATTGCAAACGATTACATA
>JAPMOQ010053704.1:4250149-4274282 GCA_026543055.1 Argiope trifasciata | reverse complement strand
CCTTTTTTTTTTTTTTTTTTTTTTTTTTTTTTTTTTTTTTTTTTTTTATCGTTATCTTATTGCAAGGAACGAACATTTTTTGGGTATTTCTCTACAAATTCACGCTGACTTTGCAACATAAACTTCTAGGGTAGAAGTCGTTAAATCAAAAAGGAATCAGCAGCGTACGTAGCAAAGCTATAAGGAAATAACAAAAGCTCTACAGATCTCTGCGTTTGTAAGTCCAATATTCTCTCTTATCCGAACTCCTTCCTATTCAAGGGACTGAAATAAAGACTTCCCTGTAAAAACAAAGGATTTATGACCGAAGCTACGTCAGCTCCCACTAACAGGATAGTGCTGACCGGAGGTGGGTCTGTCATTTTCCGGAGTGTGTGGGAGTGCTGACGCCGGCCCAATAATTAAGACGTATGGTCAATGACGATGATGGCATGTTCTGAAGACGGTAGAAATATGAACAAATAGTTTCCCACAGGTACGGTCCTTTTATTGTGATGAAATTACGCACTCAGCTGTAGCTCATATCATCCAATTATTTGTTAGGGAATAATGTTACGAGATTCTTGATTATTAATTGAATCATGTGTAATAGTTTAGAAATAAAATAAAATTATTATAGAATTGAAATACGAATTCTTAAGATTTATTATAAAAAATTTTCTATACAAATTATTATGACTTCCAATTATTTATTAAGGAATATTATTTTCTGGGATCTTGATCATTCAAACCAGTATAATATTAAGGAAATAAAATTCTTTGTTGTAAAATGGAAATATGAGTTTTGTAAAATTCATTATAAAACTTTTACTACGACAGTTTATTATGACTTCCAACTATTTATTAAGGAATATTTTTTCTAGGATCTTGATTATTTTTTATATGTAGTATTGTAGAAATAATAGAATAAAAATACGAGTTTTAAAATTTATTATGGCCTGCAACTGTTTATTAAGGAATATTTTTCTGGGATCTTGATTATTGGATTATGTATAGTATAGTGGAAATAAAATCATAATTTTAGAATAGAAATATGAGCCAATTATTTCTTAAGGAATATATATTTTTTCTAGAATATTGATTATTGAATCATGTATAGTATTTTGAAAATAAAATAAATTTAACTTTATAAAAGAAAAATATCATTTTTTAAGACTTATCATGAAAACTTATTTAAAAAAATTGCTATAATATCCAATTATTTATTACAGGAATATTTTTTCTGGAATTTTGATTTTTTGATCATATGTAGTAGTACGGAAATAAAATAAAATAATTAGTTATAGAATGGCAATAATGGTTAAAAATTAATTATAAAAACAACAATTTACTACAATAAAATGTTATAACTTCAAATTATTTATTAAGGAACATTTTTTCTGCAATCTTTAAAATTGGAACATGTGCAACATTGTGAAAATAAAATCATCAGCTATAGAATCGAAATATGAGTTTTTAAAATTTATTACAAAATGTTTGTTATAAAAATATATATTAAGAAATTTTTCAGGAATCTTTATTAATGAATCATGTAAAATATTGTGGAAATAAAATAAAATTATCAGTTAAAGAATATAAATATAAATTTAAGATTCATTACAAAAACCTTACTACAATAAATTTTTATGTATATTGTTATAAATATTATTTAATTTCTTCAAAAAATAAGACACGTGGAATATTGCAAATACATTTAAATCCAATTATATCCTCGTTTAAAGAAAACTCATTAAAATACAGATGTTTATTCCCCTGAGCCTTTCTTATTATTGAACAATGCATTTGATAATACTATTAAATACAATTTAATAAAATAAAAACGTTTTTAAGTTGAATAAAAACGCATAATTAAAGTTGAATAAAAACGCAAATTTTAGAGATGGAATAATATAATTTCATGGGTTTTTTTTTCTCATTTGCAAGTTAACTGTTCCCTAAAAATAGATTTTTTTTAAATGACGGTTAAAGATACGTTATTTTAATTGTGCTATTTTTTATTGAAATGGAAGTAATTTCTATAATAAATTTAATTTCTTTTTCAAATTAAGTGCATTTTATTAATTGTGATACACCAGATAATTTGATCACTAATTTATTTTCTAAATAATATGTAAATGTAACATTTAATGCTGCATATTATTTAAGGCATCTTGCGTTTAAGTTTTAACAAACAATTTTAAATAATTACAATTCAAAAAAGCAATTGTTGCCATTAGACAATATGAGAATTATTAATATAAGTGAATAAAACTGAAACAAATGGACAATTGTTTTCCAGGCTTTACTTTTTCGCAGTTTTACATTATATAAATAACTGAAAATTTCCAAAGAATATAATATTAATTTTGAAATTATATTTTAGAAACTTTATATTGGAGGAATAATAAGTAATTTATATCAATTACAATATTTGGGTTTATCAAAAATCTACATTTATATGTAATAATTTATGAGATTCTATTAACTTAAAAGAACACATTTTTTTAAATTCTATACTATTTACTGTATTTTTATACAACATAATTTTCTATTCTTAAATTTTTGTATAAATTTTTCTAGAAAACGATAATACATAGAAACACATAAATAATTGGTTTCTATCAATATTAATATATTTAATTATACTTCTAAAAAGTAAATTAATTAGTACATTTTAATAAACTCTTTATTAATTTATTCAAATTATCATTGTTGATAGAACACATTCGAGGAGTAAAAACATGTTTAAACACAATATTTATTATGAAGCTACTTCTTGTACTAATCATCTTCAAAATTATTTCTCATTATTAACTATTCGATGACTACATTATTTATAAATAATGTTGGAATTTTGTACTCTTATCCGTTATGAAAACTCATAAGGTACTGTCTTACAAATTTTTGTTTAAAATATTCAGAATAAGGGAATAAAAAACATTATGGATATCAGATAAATTTTGTTATTTTACTATAAAGTGAAACAGCTTTTAAATGATTAGATAAGAATATAGTGATAGTAATAATAATAATAATAAACAAAAAAATTCTTACTATCAATGTAAAAAAAGACATTTAAGGGCGAAATAATATGTTTCTATACAATATTTGTTGTTAAGCACCTCCTTGCACTGTTCTCTAACAAAATTAATTCTCATTATTAATAATTTGATAAAAATTTCATTCGCATTTAATCCGGGAATTTTGCATGATTAATCGTTATTAAAACTCATAAGGTACTGTCTTACGAATTTTCATTAAAAATATTTAGAATAGAAGAATAAAAAGACATTGTAAATACGATAATTTTTGTTCTTTTTTTAAAAAATGTAAGCTTTTTCAAGTAGAAATTGTGATTTTATGATCATGCATTGTAGGTATTTATTGTAACATTAAAAAAAAAGACAATATAATTAGTTTAAAAGAAAAGGAAGTTTATAAGGCAGCATTTATGAACTTTGATTTAAAATATTTAGAACTGTGGAATTAAAAAATAGTATGAAAATCAAATAAATTTGGGTTATTTATAAAAAAAAATTAACTCTTGTACAGCAGAAACTGCGATTTCAAGAGTATGCATCGCAAGAAGTTATTTCAGCATTCCAAAAAAAAAAAAAAAAAAAAAAAAAAAAGACAATAAAATTATTTTAAAATGAAAGGAAGCTCATTTGTTTGTTTTAACTTTACAACATTATAAACTTGGATAGGCGATTGCTAAGGGTCCATAAATTTTATAACAAAAAGACACAAAGCCAGACCACACGCACAAACGGGAAGCTACCGTCTAGCAAACTGCACATCATTTGTAGAAAATCACTCGGACAACAATAGCTTTGGTTTCGTGCTGGCAATCAATACGGATTAAGTTTTAGGAGTCCAACTGTACTTAAAAACCTCCCTTGCAAGAAACCGAATCCTTGATTCGATATTCCCAAAGATAAGACATCACAGATGCAATCGCATTATTGTAACGAACGGGTCCCAAAAGGACAACGATTCTTGTCGTGGAATTTCTCTTCTTGTTGCTTCCGCATTGGTGAACCGACTTAACTAGTCAAGCTGTCGTGTCCAGGTGTGGTTGAAGCAGAAAGCGAAAAATACAAAGAACGAGTTGGTGAGGGTCAAGGGGTGCCGAGGAGTGTTCTAGCTGTTTGGGATTAGTAATAAAAATAAAAGTAATTCTCGGTCATATTTGCATAAGATGGACTCGTCGTGGCAGACATGTTCCGAGTTAAAAGGTTATGAGGTTAAGAATTGCTGTAATGAAGCATTGATGATTCAGTGGTTTGGGGCTCTGTCATCTGATTTGCATAGCTAGAAAGATAGAAAGAGATCTTAGTAAGGGAAAAATGATCTTAAGAATGTAACTTTTATAGAAAGGTCGCTTCTTTAAGGCATGATTTTGAAAGGACAATCCCATTTCGGCGTAACCCTTCGTTTCCGGATTAAATTAACTTTCGAAGTCGATGCACAGTGTGCGAACAAACTGAGAAAGTGCTGAATTAGATAACAAGGAGATAAAATTCCGCTTGATAGTTGTTTATGTAGTTCTAATGCTCATTGTATAATTCAACCGGTTTAATGTCCAAGAATTATTACTACCCTTAAGCATTGTGAGCGAGTTTTAAAATAACAATAAAATAGTGCTGAATATATCATAAATATATTCAATATTCAATAAAATATATAATAGATTCAATAAAAAATAAAACTATTAATTAGAGAAAAATTAAATTCCATGATGGATAAAAAGCACTGACAATTAAAAAATAATAATTCATAATTCATAAATCGAGAATTTAAGTTCATTTTCATTTATGACCTTCTTAACCTGGTAACTGGCTAGGACGAAATATTTTAATACAAAACGAATTGAATATAAGTTAATTACCCGGTTAATGAGTTAAACAGGATTTTTTTTTGTAATCATGAACAATACATCACATGAATGCCCCCGCAGATTAGTTTCCAAGTAATGAAAAGTTTGTAACAGTTTTTCCATCCATTTATTAGCTAGATTGAAACCTTTAAGTTCCACTTTTAGAAAATACCAAAAAAAAATTCCTTGAAAATTTAAAGACTTGCCAAATTAATAAAATGACTTAAATAGATCCTTTAGCATCTTCTTTTTATGCATACATAAAGTGCAACTAATGATCTTATGTATTATCGAAATTCCAAAGTTAGAGCATAATCTTCATTATTTAACAAATTGTGAAAATTATACTAAACTTTATTTTAAGGTTTTTTTTAAAAAAAAAGGTAAAAACAAAATTTTTTGCAGAAATTCAAGCAGGTATTTAAATTTAATAAAATTAATTTCTTTAGTAATTATTTCAATTCATACAGTTTATTAGCACAGTAAAGACAAAATTTGATCCATAAAAAACTGTTTTAATATTATTACTTTAAACTTTTTTGAATAAAAATCAAAATTATGAAAATGATATAATTTGGAAATAATTTTTTTATCAATATCTCATCAGATGGGGTTTCAAGTAAATTAGATACAATTTCATGTTTGAGATTACATCAAATTTTCAGACATAAGAGCTATGCTATTTAATTAAATTGCATATGTTGTTCATTTCTGACCTATATATGTTAATCTATACACATATGTGTGCATATAAACCTTTCTAATGAAGATCAACGTTATGAAGTCATAGCTCTACCGAAAATATAAAATTATCTTAACTTTTGATGTTCTATTATTTCATTTTTTTCTTGTAAATTATACAGATATCAAATAGAATCATTCTTCTTTAGTTATTTTTCACATTGTTAGAAAATCAGTCAATTATATATTTGATGAAAAAATGGAAACGGTTTGAATTTCCGATCAATAGCGAAATTTATTGTTGAAAATTATGCAACAATTTTTATCGATGAATTACAAACACCAGGGAACATTTACATCGCTTTTTAGTTGATAGGTCGTGTTGTGCTTGCATTTAATGTCATTTTAAAGTTTAATTTAAAGCTTGATTAATTTCTTAATTTTTCTATGTTGATTTACCCCATATTAGCTTTACTTTAAAATGTTCTCTTATTTCCTGATACAATCCCACTATTTATTTAATTAATTCTACACGCTCTCTAAAAAAACTGTTGATCTCAGAATTTTCTCATGCTCCGAATGAAGAGACAAAAATCCTTAATTCTTCTACTTTTTTTCAAATATATCTATGATTCCCTATCCCAAATTTCCACATTTAAAAAAAATCCATATTCAGATCTCATAGAATTTTGTTTGCACTTGTATCGCGATATGAACAGAATTCAATTTTTTCATCGCTTCTTGTCCAAAAAATGTCTCAAATAGTAAAACAGATCGAAATTTTGTAATTTCAAAGTTTCTTCTTTTCGAGCCCGTTTACATTAAAACATAGTCGCACACGCACGCACGCACACATACACACAGATTTTGAAACGTGGAAAAATATATATGGTTGATAGCATACAATAATATTTTTGGAAATGATAACGGAAAGGCCTCAAATTTAGCTAAAGTTTTCTTTCGTTTAAATATAGTTAAAATACAAAAAAAGCATAGAATCATATAATAAGATAATCTAAAACACAAAAAAGCAACACAAATAATCAAGTTGAATATCATAAAAGAATGAAGGTCAAATTCAATATGCGATACCAAATAATTACAATCTAGTTTATCAATAAAATGCGAGTTAGAGAGGTATGGAAATTCTATTATAAAATAAAACTAGAAACTATTTAAATTAGAAAATATTAGCAATAAAATCAGAAATGAAACGGAATAAACTAATATTAGAATTTTCAAAACTATGATAACAAATGAAATATAACTTTCAGACGTAATATGACATTTTCTCTATAATCCATTTGTCAAAGTTTTGCTTTCCACATGTCCAAATGAAAACATACCCGACGCAGAATGAAATAAATTATGACACGGCTAGATTAAAATTTAATAAGCTGCTGGGAATGGAATTTTATTTAATGCAGTTAGAAAACTGAAATTTGATCAAAAATGGGAAATGCTTTTGCTTCCAGATATGAACCCGATATTCACTTTTCGCTTTTTCTGTATTAAAATAATATGGTAAGAGAAGTGCAATTTCCAATAAAAATTGAGTTTGAGCATATTCAGACTTTCTATCCTATCTTATTGAATCAATTCACTTTAGATTTAAAGCGTGGCATCCTAAATTTTAGTTTTCGGGAATTTCGAGCAGGACGAAATTGTTTTGTCATACATGAAATTTTGTCGTGAACCCGTGACATTTTATAAAAGAGAACGGTTTCGGAATGAGATAATGTTCAAAGATAAACCAAAATTGTTTTTATATAGCTATGATGTGATAATTTTTACTGTAAAATAATAAAGTGAGATTGTGGATGATATTTATGTATTTAAATCCGTAAAAGGATTAGTATTGAAAATTCTTTTATAGGATTTTATGAACTGTCGGCTTTATTATATATAAACAATAATCACAAACAAGTTTCAACTGCCTTTTTCAGTAGTATATGAA
Organism: Argiope trifasciata; assembly: GCA_026543055.1. Taxonomy (NCBI): domain Eukaryota; kingdom Metazoa; phylum Arthropoda; class Arachnida; order Araneae; family Araneidae; genus Argiope; species Argiope trifasciata. The sequence goes on along the minus strand of JAPMOQ010053704.1, from coordinate 4,266,786 downwards.
TATAGATGGAAGATCTGAAAGTTGTAGCAACAATGAAGCGGAAATTATAAATTGAAAAGATGATAATCGGCTACTGTACAACTTTTCTTGCAAAGGGTATCCCAAAATTAGCGCACAATTTGAATTTGTCATCATTCGTGCAGTAAAATATTGACAACTCTTTTAAAAAATCATTTGACAGCTTATAACTTAGGTTTAGTAAAATTTTTTCGCTTCACAATAGAACAACGTGTTTCCATTGTTGAACAGTATTTCTAGAATAATGAAAGTCAAGGGACCACAGAATTCGAAAATTTGAGAATTGTGCCCATAAATCGCGTGATTTGACACCACTAAAGTTAAATATCTATGCCCACAAGCATGCCTGAAGAAGAAAATTCAACGATCCATTAAAGAAATTCAGCTACATTTATGCAATCTGGTCATGGAAAATTTTCGACAAAAGAATACGTATGAGCCGGAAAAATCTTGTTGGCCATTTTTCCTATGTGTTTATGTATATATAACCTTATCCCGTGTATTTTATGATTCAATAAAATGTGAAAAAAACTTCTTTATTTAATTCAAATTTGATCTCTAACACGTTGCTCTATCGCGGATGATAATGAGGATAATTTTAATTAACACGACATTCCAGATCAAAGCCATCTGCAGGCCTATATGTCACCGACACAACTAATTTTCAATCAAACGTTACTAATTCACCTTTAAATAAACACTTTTCGAACTTTTAGCGCATCTGTGCATCGCAAACAAGCGATAAGATGTTTTTGTCCGATTTTTTTTACTTTTAGATTTCTAACGTCCTCCTAGAGGAAATTGTCTAACTTTGTTTTTCCATATCTCCATATTTTAATCAATTTCTTACTTCCCCTGTAAATAATCTCCTTGTAAACTATTTCATTTAACTGTAAAAAAAAATATTTTAGGTTTAAGAAGTCTCTTCACCCTTCGTTTGCATTATTTTTTATCTTAATTTTCAAACTGACCCCGTAAATATAAATATAAAAAAGGACCTAGACAACTCGCCACTAAACGTTGCAATCCGAAGAATCTAATTTTTTTTAAAGAGATTTGGTTCGGCACCCACAAACATATCTAGATATTGAATATAAAAACTTTATATTATATATATATATATATTTACATACACACTAACTCAAGAAAACGTTTTCAGATATTGGTTCACAGACTGGCACACATACATAATTCTATAAGCATGTTTCTTGCTTTTAGGGAGGTAAGTTTCAAACGGGGTTAAAAATTTGGCTTTTGAATTTTTTTTTACAGCTACAATATTTTCTCTTTGTATATTTTTTTTAAAAAAGAAATAATAAAGAAAAAGGGGAATTTATGTAATTTACTATTTGAAAGTTTTGACATAACTTAATTACATTTATATCCCGTTTTGTAGTTAAACGATGACTTTTTTCTCATATGTGTTGCAATTTCGAACGGTGATCAAATGACATGAGTAATGCCTGAGTTAATGCCTTAAGCGGTCGCACTAGAGCAAAGGCATAAGGCATCTGGCATCAATAATTTTAGAATACTTCTGATTAACCTATACAGTAGTCAAATTAGCTTCATTTGGCTGTATAATGTTGCGAAGATAGAAAAATTTAGCTCTGGGATATGGATCTAACAACAAGACAACACTGGATTTTAAAATGTTTCGAAAATATATAAATCGTTAGAATCTTTAAAAACTTAATTTTGATGAAATATTTACAGAAGTCTAGATATATTCTCAGTTTTTAGTACTAAAACATTGTCATCAAAAATATACGAGATCCACAAATCTAACATAAATAATATTCTTCCAGCAGTTGACATTCAATCTGCATTACAAACTCTAAAGTATAAGATTTTTTTATAATCTCAAAATATAAAGGCAGGAGTGATACAGAATTCGGAAAACTATTATATGAAAGAGATTAATTCGTCTGCTTAATGCATTGTATTTAAAACCATTAAAAAAACAGGATTGATTAGCATCACAAAAATAATGGGAGGATGATTTGATTCCACATCAGGCAAAAATTATTTTAACTAAAGATAGATTGAAGATCAATTGACGTATCTTTCAAGCAATTACATAGATTACACTCATCATTACAATAAAATGATGAATGATTACTAGTTTCGTGTTGCTAATGATTAGATATAATCCAAATAATCTTCTAAATATCTCTCTCTCGCTTATACGGATGTCTGTATAGTTGAAGTGCTCTGAAGCACTCGGAACTAGTGGAATGAATGCCACATATCATTTTGAACGATATCATTAATAATTCTATCGTTAGATTTCAGGTATTACATCAAATTACTTGACATTGATGTTGCGATTATAATGATATATATATTCGTAAGGGTATTATAGAGTATAGGGGATTTTGAATGCGAAATCATAATGAAAAATTCGTTAAGCACTATCGTTCGAAGTGACATTATTGTGTTTGTATTTGTAAAATTTGAGGAATAAAAACAGCCCTTAGTTTTAAAACAGCTTTTGTATATTTAAATGACGTAAACAATAAAAAAAATGAAATCTATGATTTCAAATTACTTAGTTTATAATGTGAGAATATCATTATTTTTAAGGTTATTATTTGTCTTAAATAATTAAATCATTAACCAGTAAATCGTTTTGAAACAATCGCAACACTTCTCTATCCTTCAGTCTCCCTCATATTATATATATATACACTGATGGAAAAAAAATCCCAACACTAGGAAGGAGCTGTGTTAGATAAACGAAATTAGGTAGTCGTATTTATACATCTGAAAGATGACGTCGATACAAATTTCGAGCTAGGTGCGTAAGTGTGGCTCTAGTAGCGACACTATGAACATGCAAATGAGTTTTGCTTTAAATAAGCGCTGTAAGGTTCGCAATCGTTATTTACAGTTGAGATTTGACGTAGTGGGTTAATGTTGGTCAAGGATGCCTCTGAGAAGACGAAGAAGCCATTATCAACAGCTCACTGAGTTTGAACGAGATCGTGTTGTAGGGCTACGAGAAGGTGGGTTTTCTTTCCGCGATATTGCTGAAAGACTTGGCAGGAATGTATCCATTGTGCATGAGTATTGGCGGCAGTGGTCAAGGGAAGGTACTGCCTCAAGACCAGGTTGCGGGTGGCCACGTGATACTACTGAGAGGGAAGACCGTCGTATTCGGCGTATGGCTGCGGCTAATCGTACTGCGTCTGCAACTGAAATTCGAGCTGCAGTTGGCACCACAGTGACACAACGAACTGTTACAAATCGGTTACTTCAAGGACAACTCCGAGCCAGACGCCCTGTACAGTGCATTCCACTGACTCCAAACCACTGCCGTTTGCGACGTGAGTGGAGTCAAGATAGAGCTCATTGGAGGACGGAGTGGAGATCTGTTGTGTTTTCTGATGAAAGCCGGTTCTGTCTTGGTCGCAGTGATAGCCGTTTGTTGGTTAGAAGGAGGCCAGGTGAACGCCTGCTAGCGACCTGTCTGCGGCCTAGACACACAGGGCCTACTCCTGGAGTTATGGTTTGGGGAGCAATTTCGTATGACAGCAGGAGCACTCTTGTGGTTATCCCACGCACCCTGACTGCAAATTTGTACGCCAGTCTAGTGATAAAACCTGTTGTGCTGCCATTCATGAACAGAATTCAAGGGGGTGTTTTCCAGTAGTATAAAGCTTGCCCTCATACCGCTGTTGTAACCCAACATGCTCTACAGAGTGCCTTGGCCTGCTAGATCACCAGATCTTTCTCCAATCGAGCTCGTATGGGACATCATTGGACGACAACTCCAGCGTCATCCACAACCTGCATTGACCGCCCAAGTGCAAAAGGCATGGAACTCCATCCCACAAACTAATATCCGTCACCTGTACGACACAATGCATGCACGTTTGCATGCTTGCATTCAAAATTCTGGCGGTTACACCGGTTACTAATGTACCAACATTTCACATTTGAAATGGCTCTTCTTGCCAATGGCTCTACCTGTGATCTTGAAACTTTAATCAATTAAATATGTTACCTAGACAAATGTATTCCTAAAATGTCATGTACTGTACGATAATTTTTTCTTGGTGTTGGGATTTTTTTTCCATAAGTGTATATATATATATATATGATGTTTTTTTAACTTTAATTTTCAATTTTACTAGTTGGTGGACAAAGTTTGGAGCTCGACCGATTTTAAGATGAAAAAAAAATCGTTTTTTCTAAATATCGACGCGTGAATAGTCTGATAGTCTAGTGAATGTTTTAAAACGGTTTAAACTGGTTAATGATTTAATTAGGACAATTCGAAAGAATTCAAAGAATGAATAATTTGAAAATCAAGCTGTAACTTAAGTTGGGGGTAAATCGCCAATTGTGACAACCTTCTGAATTATTTTCTAATCCTAAAAGCGAAAAAATGATGCAACAAAATCGATAAATCGCTCTTTTTTTTGCCTACGAATTTGATACTTCAAAATCCTCAAACTAAAATAGCATCATGTTCTCACATGATAATAACAACAACAAAAAAAAACCGATTTAATTGGTATAAACTATTAGCGTATAAAATTGCGAGATGCTCATAGTTTATGCCAGAATTCATAAATAATTTGTATAATCAGCAGCAAAAATTTTAACCCTTTGCACTCAAATGTCTTTTCTCAAGCTCATTTCAAGACGGTGCAATAATTGTGATATATTATTTATTTAATTTTAATTGTTAAAAATGACTACAGAATGGTAAAAAGATGTAGGTCAATTCTCTCAGGGAAATTCAACTTAAAATAATTGTATTTATTTATTTTTTCGCTTAATAAACGAATCCATGAATTAAAGTGAATAATAATACTTCGAATTACTTTTTGGTGGTCAAAGGGTTAACTCGTTTTATGTGGGCAATATGTCCAAAATAGTTTTTTTTACTCTAACTGTAATTAAATTCGATCAAAATAATTTTTAATGCTTTAATGACATTTTTCAATAAAGCTTATTAATTGTAACATAGCAATATTTTATTGTTATTTTTAATAAAAGAAAAATTGTTTTAGCCAATTAAAGTGAGCCAAAGTGAAGGAATAGTATAGGGTGCTCCAGAGAAATTTACTTATTTGAAAAAACTCCCAAACAGTTAGTTGGGTAGATATAGAGAAGACAGATGGTGCTACTGGTGGGAAAAATCCACCAGTTTGATTTCTCTCTAGTCGGTTGCCCTCATGCTCTGGTCTAGAGGGCAACGGGCCTTCGCCGTCGAGAGTTTCTTTTTTAATGGCCGCTCACTTGTTGCTACGCAATGTGCCTCCCGCGCTCATTTTGAAATTCCTCCTTACAGACCCGTTCCTGGCTGTAATTCGATTCTGTCATTGGTTAACTCATTTCGAGAGTGTCACTAAACCAGAAATGGACATCAACTTACCACCAGAACTCCGGAAAATGTCAACAGAGTGAGGGAGTCAGTACTGCGTTCGGCTCTCAAATACGCAGCTTCTCTGGGAATTTCTGACACCACGAGACCTTCCTCCATCTCTCTCTCCTTCAAGACCTTTCATTTCATCCCTATAAATTGGCTGCTGTGCAAGAATTAACGCGATTTTTTGCTTGTCTAAATGCATGTGAAATGCTGTTTGACAACCTGCCTAAAGACGCGGACGTGTTTTTCAGTGATTAGGCTCATTTTGAAATCCGTGGTTTATGCCGATCGACCACGGACAATAGCTCACTTTAAGAACAACGTTTACGACGCCATGCCAACATACCGATTTATATACTGCAAAGAGTGGATACGATTTTAAAAAATCGACTCACTCAGTGTATACGCAACGGGGGTAGCCATTTAACTGATGTCATTTCCAAACTGTATGAAAAAAAAGTTGAGATATTGATTTCTCAAATAAAAAATAAAACAATAACTGAAGTACTTTTGTTTTTATTGACCTTTCAAATAAGTTTCACCGGAGCTCTCTCTATAACAAAAATTCCTTCAGTTTTGCATAACATCACAAGAAAGATTCCATAAAAAAACATTATGCGTCTCATTCTGTATTGCGTGAATATAATACAAAAAAGCCTATCATTTATCATTATAAAATATTCAATCAATTATGACAAAATTTTATTACGGAATAAAATTAACTTCTTTTCAATATATATGATATTTATTTAGATCAGATTGTCCAAATTTACATCTTGATAATATGCTTAGAAATTTGAAATCTCATCGTTTTCGGTATCAAATTTCTTTTTCGCGCTTAAGCGCATTCATGTTTGAATCTGTAATTTTACTAATTTAAATTGCACTTACTGATTTAAGCTCACACATAATTATTTTATCAATTATTAAATTATGAAGTCTGAAAATCACGGATAGAATAGCAGAACTGTACCAAGGGAATAAATCATCTTTATTCAAAGTCATTTATGCGATTACTACTAACCTATTTTAATAGAAAACAGAAGCTATCAAAATGTAGAGAGAAATTTCTCATTTAATAAAAAATATGTAAAACGAATTCTTTGACCTACTATTTTTAAGGTTGATTCTTTTCATATAAAATTAGAATTATCTGCTTTTGAATCACGTAAGTATGCAATGCTGTTTTGGACATTAGATTGTAACTCATTTATAAATACATTTTAAAATCTTTTTTCTCTCATTTCTAATACTTATATTCCTTATGATATTTATATTGATGATATTTCATTATTAATTATGATATTAAGTCATTTTTTTAATTATATTTTTTCATTTACAGAAACTAAAGCTTAAATGTGCAAAATGCCTTCATTTGTAAAAATAGTTCTTTCAATATTTTTTATGTTTTTATTTAAAAACTGATAATTTATTTTTTTTAATCTTTCTCTTTCAATATGAAGATTATTTTTGAAAATAATTTTGGCATTTGATTAGTTTAAAGTAGTAGACAGTGTAAAACTTTTCAGGAGTGTTTTACTGTTCTGGTAATCTCTATAACCAGTAGCGATTGAGTCATATGTATATCTGTTATTTCTATTTGCATTCTTAATTTTAGAAATTTATTTTGGACTAGCCGCCTTTGGCGACCAGCTGGTTCGCCATGAGTAAAAAGTTCTAAAATTTTCAATTAAATCACATATTCATTAGCCTTGAAGTAATTACGGGCATTGATTGACCTGAAATTAGTATTTTCTTTAAGGTGATGGACGGAAAGTTCTAAAAGTACACCTTTTCCTAATAATATTCTTTAATTTTATAAATCAGTCAGTTTTAACCATCGGTTATGCTTCCAAAATATTAAAAAAAATTTCGATTATGTTGCCAAAATATTAAATATGTTTTTTTAAAGAAAGCGAGAAAGGGAAAAAAAGTATTAAATTAATGATACAGATATTGCAAACGATTACATAAATATGCCAATAAATCGGGATTTCAATGCATATCCTGCCAAAATTCAATCAAGTTTACTGTAAATAAAGAAGATTTATTGAGTTAATGATATAGATATTGCAAACGATTGTAGAAACCTTTGCTTTGCTTTTATTTTTCAAAGAAAATATCACATTTTATATTTCTTTTATTTTATCCAGTCACGTGCTGAAAGTTGCATTTCTGTAGATTTATTTTGCGATGATAATTTTTTTTATTTGAACTTCCGGCATTCTTTTATTTTATCCAGTCACGTGATAAAAACATGGTTAAAATATTTCTTTAAAAATTCATTAAAAATAGAAGTTTACATTATAAATTAAAAAAACTGATACCATTAGAAAGCTAATTTTTTATCTTTAAATTGATATAAAAATCTTGTTTGTGAAATAATATTTTCGGAAGTTATAGCGGAAAAACGTCGAAATTTCGCTTAAATTTTAATTAATTCAAATTCTAATTAAAAATTCGAAAAAAGGGCTCCGAGGTGCACATTCCGGACCTCCAAGGTATACATGTACCAAATTTGGTAGCTGTAGGTCCAACGGTCTGGCCTGTAGAGCGCCAACACACACACACACACACACATTGAGCTTTATTATAAGTATAGATTAACTACAACTATGGTGCTTTGACACATTGTTGTATCTGTATATTATAATTTATGCGAACGAACTGGGATTTAGCTTTTTTCCTCTGTCATTTATTTTTATTGGAATTAGATACTCTTCATTTTGAAAACCCTCAAACATTTTCTATGCTATTCAAGAAGATATGAGCAATTTAAAAAATTAAATTTTAATCAAACCATTACGTTTATTTAAATTATTCTTTCAATTGATGAATCAAGTAAGTCGGAGGCTTATTATTAGATCCCTCAATGACAAAACCAAGTTTCCACTATTGTAAGTTTCAGTTATTGAAAATTATTAATCATAGAACAATATTTTAAAAATATTCCCAAGCTCATCAGTCACATGGAACAAATTATCAGCAGATTCGGTCTGTATTATATGTATAGCATTGATGGCATGTTTAGCAAAATATTCTTCGAGAAAAAGACCTGATCAATTTGCCTAGGCCTCATATTAGCTTGTATATATAGATATTTGAATATTCTGAATAACCCTTTAAAGAAAAAAGAAAACATCAATCATTTGATGTAAATTATCAGTAGCATGATCTAATGACTTACATGGAATTAGAGCGCATATCCTATTGGTGACTGCCTCAATCCTTTCAATGTCATGCCCATGTTTTTAATACACATGCATACCAAAAAAATCCTTCAGCAGAAATCTTTCGAATTAAGAACCCGCAAAAAAGGTGATCAATTTAAACTAATATATGTGGCAAGCAACTAGAAATTAGTATAAGGATCATGGTTAGCAAAAGATTCCTCAAGAAATATGAAGACCTGATTATTTCTGAAAAGTCTAAGACTGATATAAGAGCTCAACTTGCATATATTTGAATATTCTGAATAAATTCTCTTATAGAAAAAGGTAACCATAAATTCATGCAAGTTGCTAACATTTTAAATCGAACTAAATGTATTCTGTAAAATAATTGAAGAAAATTATGCTTTTACTCAATATATCTAGTCATTACAGTAATTTTTTTTGTCGGAAAACATTGCTCTATGATTTCTCACAAGAGTTTAAACTTTTTAATTCATGGTACAGATTGATAATTGGAATCAACACACGAAAGAGTATCACACTCTTGATGACGGTCAATAATCTCCTACAAAAATTCATTAATTTCTTTCTTTTTCAAACATTAGAGCCTTTTATATATATTCTACTAACATTAAAAATGTTATTTTAAAACAATAAATGCAGGAAATTTTCTATAAAAAATATTAATTATTGTGAAATACTGAAATTATTAATAATTATGATTGTAAGAGAGCATATCGGTGACAAAACTATCTTGCCGAACAAATTTTTACAATGCGGAGCAAATGATGAAGAATAAAATATGAAAGAGCAGATATCGACATGGCTTGGTTCTCCTATTGTCTGACACATAACTAAACTTTCTCTTATCGAATTAAAGAGTAATAAAGCAAGGTGCATTTAAAAGACTATTTTGACTTACCTCGTTCCAAAAAATTGTTAGATTGAGAAATCTCCGTTTCGAGGCACACAATTCAGGATCTTCTTTTATCTAGGTTTCATTCGAAATCTCGTTTCCGTGACGAACTTGTTCCGATGTCATGTTGAGCCCCCCGTTTTTTCCCATCGCTTTTGTTTTCATCACCATCCCTTTCACCATGACATAAAAAGACGGTCGTGACGCTTGACCTCGACTGGGTGGTACAAACCTCTTTTTGTAGTCTTGATCGCCCTTTAACTGCATCTTAATAGCAGACTTGAGATTCGTAGACATCACGTTTTAAATTTTGAAGCACTGCACTTTTAGACCGTTACGTCAAGTCTAAAGAAGATGATGGTTTCGTAAGCAAATCTTGCTTGCCGTTTAAGAAACAACAGACAATGCTTTTTAATACGTCGTGAATGTAATAATTGGATTTTGACCTGGTTTGTTTTGGAGCCTAGGTGGGTAATAAATATAAAAAGTTTATATTATATATATACAAAATATTTATTATAACTGAGAAACAGCTGCTGTATTTTTGTCTTGTAATTGTTTAAAAATCAATATTTTTTAATAAGTCAAGAAAAAATATATACAAAGCGCAAGAAAAAAAAAGAACAGAAATCAAGCTTACTACTAATTATCGAATTGCAACAATCAAATATAAACAAAACATCATACGAATTTCAGACTGCTTCATTCTTTAAACATTTTACAACTCTACTAAATGCTTCGCTTCGCTAATAACCAAAGATTTGCAAATTTTTATTAGAAGTGTTCTGGAGACAGTTCATCATCTCACCAAAGAGGACGTTAAGACAGAGGAAAGAATATAAAAGAAATCAAGAAATATGCTTTAACCAGAAAGTTCAATCAAGTGCAAAAAAGGATTTAACCACTGCCAGATATGTAATAGTGGTAAAAATTTAAATTAATGTACCGTTTCTTGATAAGCATGGCAAAACGAGCTAATCAAGCAAAATTCCCTAGAAGTTTGGGTAAATACCAGAAATGCTCGTAAAAGACTTTTAAAATTGCAATAAAAAGTTATCACTATTACATTTGACATGAAATCACTCCAAAATGTTTCAGTTTTTGAGCTCATATGTTAATCTCTAGTCGTTATGAATTGATATTTGTATCTTTAAAAAAATATATCTCATAGAAATATAACAAATATTCTACAGACATTTTTCTTGATATATAGATATGTTTTAGAAATTTTTCAAAATATATTATGATTAACACGGGTAAATTCATTGGAACATACATTTTCTTCTCAAATTGCATGTTACCATAAATAAAGCTATTGAAAAAAACATATTACTTTATACTTTTAAATTATTTTTGTCCAGTATATAAAAGTATATAGAAAACAATATAATGTAAAATTCACCAATTATATTTTTAAAAAAATGTCAGTGTATAAAAGTTGCCCTTTTTTATTGCTTTGTGCGACTTTCATATCACGATTTTCTAGAGTATTTTAAACATACAGGTTAGAAGCAAATATAAAAACAACCTATAAATTATACCTATATAAATATATCCTATAAAAACCTCCTTTCATATTAATACATTTTATAAATTTTTCAAAACACGCTATCACTAGAAGAATTAATTATGTTTGAACATACATATCAGAATCAGATGAATGCAAACTTTCATCGGGAAACTTTTCTGTACAAGTATTCTAATCCCTAAAATCACCATCTGCTTCACTTGCACTGTTTCATAATAGGGTCAGTAAATTGGATGATATTTCAAGGCTTAAGTTTTAACGCCATTTTGTAAGCCTTGTTTATCACTGAAACACTAACTGGGAGATACGGTCATAGAGACTGAATTAAAAGAAATAACTGAATTTTTTCAAAAATCATTTATCTGAAATCGGTTGAAAAAGTGCACGCGTAAAGATGGTCACTAAATAGGAAGCTACAGGGTCGATCCGTTCAACTGTTTTAAAAAATAGAATACGGTTGACATAAAGTCCTTCACCAACGATCTCACAGACCTTACGTCCCCAGTTAATGGTAAATGTGATTCAAACTCTCCTCTAAAACACTACAGCACTTACTTTTGGCAATTATTTGATCCGTAGTAGATTTTCAAAATCCGCTTTTATATAGAGCTAACTGGTACCCGGCTCGTTGCTACCGCCGAAAAAAATATTATTAAGTGCAATCAATCAATAATTTGTCAATGTTTTATCGAAATATGATGAACGGTTCAACAGTATTTAAAATACGAAAAAAAAAATTATAATTTATATGTATTAGATTTCTGTATTCTTTTAGAATTGTAAAACTTGATATTCTTTCAGAATGATAATGAAAGAAACTATTTATTGTATCTCGTGACTCGTTTAATATTCGTTCAGAATTCTAAAATTTAATTTTTAAAAAGGTGATTAAAATATTTTCTTATAAAATTGATTAAACATAGAAAACATATTTATACCATAAAATCGTTAATATAGTTCAAACGATAATTTTTGAAAATTAAGATGGTGCAAAATTATTTTTACTACAATATTTTTGGTGGTTACTGCGAAAAATGCTAAAATTAAAAAACCCAAGGGTTGGTTTCCACAAAACTTTATCGCTTGATTTATAAGAAAGTTTTTGCTTTGAGAATGACTTACATGCCATTTGAGTACTATAGTTACAAAATATTACCTTTTACTTGGATTTAGCATTTTTACAGAATCTATTATCTCATGGGCGAGTAATTTGGAAATTAATCCTTGGTAAATAGATGCGGTTGAAATTTGATTTAAAAAAAATTAGGTAATTGTTCTATCTCTATAAGCATCCCATAGGTATAAACAATAAGCTGACCAAGTTTTATCGCAATCGGATGAACAGTTTAGGAAGGCATAAGAGATATATAGGGAAACATTCATTCTTATTTGTATAGATTACACTTTGTTACTTGGAGTAAACTGCAGTAATCGAATTCTTGCATTTTTGTAGAATCAAATTACAGAATTGTTTTATTTCAAAGAAATGTTTCCGAATTAAGATCTCAAAGGATTAATAATCTGGACAAAAATATCAGTGGCCACAGAACGACTAGTTAAACACAATACTATAATTTTGCTTAAAAATCTCTTAAGTTGTTAATTTTAAAGAGACTTTAAATTACTTTTAAAGAGATTTTAAGTTAATCTCTTAAATTAATTAAGTTTTAAGTTAAATTTCTCTTAAAAATTATTTTACTTTGATGCGTTCGCTACCATGATTCAGGAAAATGATTCGCTTACTATCTATTAAGATGCGAAAGCTCTTCTTTACTTTCTCTTAATTATACTAAATAAGAGAACATGTAATTAGATATTAAGTGTGAATCATAAGTAACTCATATACTTAAAAACATGTTTAAGGAAGAGGTAATGTGGCACTCAAAAATATTTGTATACCGAATTTGGAGATTTATACTACATTACAGAACTTGGCGTCTTATAATACATTATCTATTACATAAAGTTATTAAAGTTATACATTATCTATTCATGAAGTTATTTATTTCAATGAGCATGAATCGCTCATTAATCTGTTTTATTAGAATAACAGATGAATAATTTTCAAATCCGTGTTTCATTACACATGCTGATTAATAGTGTATTGTTGTATGTATTTAATATATTGATAAAGGGTCTACAAATATACCTGGGTAAAAGTAAAAAAATATTATGCCGCTAGTTGCGCCAAGGATGCCAAGTCGCCAATAAAGATGGTGGACATTATAAACACTCATAAGAAAAAGTTATGGTTACCACTTTATGTTTTTAAATTATGATCTTTGCTGCTAAGTACTGCAATTTTTATTTTAATCTGAGATTCTTATTTTTAAAAAATGTGACCTTTGGTAGCGATAGTGATATCGCTACTTATGTTAACATTTTTGAAGAAGTTTTTCGAGTCGGCTGTGGCAGTTTTCTATGTGAAGAGCAATATATAGAGCACACGATGCCTTACTGCATCTGAAGAAAGCACTGGGTAGAATTTTTTATCTTAAAAGAAAACATCCTACGGTTTCGCTAATGGTGGAAGCTGGAACCTCTTAGCTTCATTAGCACATTGAACATAAGGACTGTAAGGAGAACAGGGCATGCAAACAAGAATCCTTTTCTAACTTCATCAACTGGTAAATATATATATTCCACTTATCCTTCATTCATTCTGCAGGTTTGAAATACTATCTTCCATTCCATTTCATTTACCCGACATCCATTCTTGCACAATTACCGACATAACAAATTATCAAGGGAACAAACCGTTAGAAGAATTACGAGAGTCGCAAAGAATTCCATTACAGTTGTCTTTTAATGTAAGAAAGCAAATGATTTCGTAAATTGAGAATTCAGACGATTTTTGAAGCTTACACTGGCAGTTAAAAATTGTAAAAGAATAATTATTCTCTCTTCATATTTACATTGAATAAATTGCAGTCTCTTATTAGTTGCAAAAAGCTTCTAATTATAATATAGAACAAGATTAAAACCTTTAATTGTTTTCTTTATTATTTTTCAATTTAACATTTTTCATAAATTGTTGTAGTTCATATACAACTATTATAAAAAGTAGTAAACAAAACAGCATCATGGTTGCTAGAAGGGCATTCCATTGGATTGGCATATTGGCGAGAAACTCTAGAGTTACATGTTATTTCACTTCAACCATATACCTCATTACACATGAGGATAAAAGAAAATCTAGAATTTATTTCATTTCAATGGGGATGAATATTTCATTAATTTATTTCATTACGTATACATAAAATAAATGTTGCCAGAAGGATACAATATTTTGTCTCATCTTCATATTTGATATTAGAAAATATAAATTTTATTCAATCTTTCCATCAAGCTACCTTAAAGGACCCGGGGCAATTGTATCTCCCTATTCTTCAATCATTGTTCTACTGTGCAGGAAATTAGATTAGATAAATAAGTGAAAGATGTTCTGTTGATGGAAACTTGTTTAATTTCAAGAATAGTATTTTATTTGAGGGCATCCCTTGAAGTGAATTGTGGCATACTTTGATTATTAAATACTTTTATAGTGACTCTTGAAAAAGCTAGATGTAATGATCTATGAAAGAGCATTAATGCCCACTAGGTGAATTCCAATACGAAATACCCCTTAGATTTATTATACTATAGCAAAGAGTAGTTAAAATAGAAAAGGTTTACTCGAAAATAATAAGAATTAATATAACAGTTTCAGAAGATTGAAGCTTGATTTTCTAGATAAATTTCCGTTATCCTCTTAGTTCAAATGTTAATACAGTAATGATTTCTTCTCTACCATTTAATCGTTTTCTGGTATCGATGGTTTTGATTTGTTGCCTCTTAAATGATAATATTCAGGTTTTATTAAAAGGAGTTTCTCTCTGCGATTAAGCCAAAACGGTACACAATTATGCCGAAATGTTCTGAATGAATTTCTGATATTTTTGGACTTCCAACACAATGGCATTATTTTGTCATAACTGATAGAGTCATGCAACGGTTTAATTCACGGATATATTTAAAGTATCGAGGATTCGATATTTTTAATCATTAAAATTGATCTCCAACTAAATATATGTCCAATAATGGGTCTTTCTATTTCTGGCACAAGGCCTGTACAGGCCAGAACTCATTGAGTTTGAAAGTGATGACAGTTTTGAGCTTTATGATGTTGACAAAGGAAAATCCAGAGTTTTAATTTGGTAGGCCTAATATCGACGAACCTCAAAATACGCACTCGCAAGCCATTATTGACACCGCTTTGTTTAAATCATTTTGTGCTCCATTTTTTATTTTACGGCGGAACTCAGAAATAAATGAATCTAGAAAAACCAAAATAATTTTCCAAAGGTCGCTGAGAGAGATAAAAAAAATGGGATAAGGAAAAAAAATACGAAAGTACTTATTTATAAAATAATGACTTTTAGAGAAATATAAGTAGTACAATTTATTTAAGTTATATCAGTGACAGTATCACTTAAATAGGAAAAGTTTATTTTATAAAAGATTCCAAATAAATTAAATTTATCAACTTATCAAGAATAATTTGTTTCCAATTTTGCATTATAAATAATCGTTGAGCATTTAATTTAAAATAGTTTTCATGCGATATGCAAATTCTGTAGAATTTTTTTTCACAAAAATCCCAAATGCTGATCTTGCCTCTGATTTCACTTGAAGCTACAATTATAAATTTAACCTTATCGAATTCCTTGAAAAATTAAAACTCGTCACCTTTCTCCCCAAGTTATTAACTTTTTTAGGTTATTAAACGATTAATAAGAAATGCATTAAAAATTTCAGTTTATTTGATACAACTTAAAAATAGGACTTTAATTGAATTACTCTGCAACAGATTATTGTGTGCCCAAATTAGAAATGCACACATTATGAAATATAACGGGAAGGGAAAATCCTATTTTAGAACTTATGATAAAATAAATTTCATCTTAATTTTAATATTATCAAAAGCTCTTGATTGTATATTTTGATGAAGCAGTTTAAATTTCATTACATTAAAAAAACAATTGAATTGAGAATTACTCTTAAAGAACTTTCCTAACGAAACGAAACTAATCTTAAAGAGCTTTTTTCAAACCAAACTAAACAAAATTAAACCTAACCTACCCTAAAAGGTTATAACATTATAAATTAAACTTGAAGAATTCATTAAAAGTAAAGAAATAAACTATACGCAAAAGAAATAGATATTATTAAGAGGCAATTTCTTGAGTTTTAAGATAATGCAAAAACCATTATGGGAAACTAATAGTTTAGGAAGTCATTTATTTCCTGTAGGTAAGTCATAGCGAGTATCCATAATGATGGTTATGCCTATTTTCACACTTCATTATTTAACTTTCCGGTTCGAATTTCTTTCCAAATTTCTTTTCATCTTCTGACGGATTGAAGTATTTCACGAGGCAAAAAGCAAATATAACAATGACGAATAAATCTAATAATTTTATTATTTAGCAAAGTGTTAAATTATGTGGAGCTATTAAAACGCTGAAGAAAGCAGTCTGTTAAAACTTTCGCATATAGATATGCTTCCATTTCTTTGCCACCATTCCGTAATAAAACCTATATCTGTACTACGTATGTTATGGTTTTGTATATATAGAT
>JAPMOQ010053704.1:4222549-4246972 GCA_026543055.1 Argiope trifasciata | reverse complement strand
TATATATATATATATATATATATAATATACAAGGATGTAAATTAAAAATATTTGTCTGTAATTCCACTCTCTATTTTGATAGAAAGAGATCAAGTAATTATAACATCTTTTTTCTTAGCTTGCCAAGCTTATTAAAACATTGCTCTTGCTCCAGCAAGTGTATCATCAAATCAAATCAATTTCTCCACCTTCTTGTTAAATTCATCTCTCGCCTTTTTTTTCAGTCAAAAGAAAATATTTATTTCATAAAAGTTACCACTTGTCCATGCATGAATGCGCATTTTTTGCTAAGCTGCATTTATTTTGAGAAGCGTGTTCATGTTTTTTTTTGTTCAAATAAAATTGTGTAGATGCCATTTAAGATTTTTTTTAAATACGTATAATACTCTCCCTAAATATGGTAAAAATCTTCATTGGGAGAATTTCTACAAGATCGTAAAAAATAATGAGAATGTATTCATTAAGAAAATGATTCTCTAAATTTCCGTAAACATTTTAAAATCAGATACTTTTTTAAAGTTACCTATGTGTTTTATAAAAATAGATGGCTTGACTAATTTTTGTTAGGCTTATCTTATTTCTTTTTATTTGTGTTTGTGATGACATTTAATTGCATTTAACATGTATACATGACAGTAACAATCTTCATTTTGGTGTGTTCAACACGTATACACAATACCAAAAAAAAAAAAAAATTCCTTCAGTACATAGACTCAAATTTTTTTGTAATGTCTAATACAAATGTCCCTCAGTGGTATATTTTCTTTATAATACCAGTTATTCTCACCGGAGTGGGTGGTTCTTGAGAAATGAGGATGAGAAGCTTCCCAATGTTTATGGTAATTGTTTCTTGACCCTGTAGGTACAGAAATTGTGGAGGTTGGCTATCTCCTGTAGGTAACGGGAAGTATTTCCCATGTGAAGGGTTGTGTCGTAGCCGGTGATAACCTTTTGATTCAACTGTAATTCCTTCTCGTCTTGCGATTGCATCGGTCTGACAATTCAGACTCTTTCAGAGTGTTTTCAGGCGGGTTGGAGTAACCAGTTATAGTTATAATATCAGTTAGTCTGCTATATATATTCGAAACAGTTAGTTTAAATTCTTTAGTATCAAAGTTATTCCCTGTACATTGTGTTGCATTTTGCAAAAATAGTTGAACAAGCAAAAACAGGCAGTTTTTGCAAAATGAGCTCCAGCTAGGGCCAAGAGTATGACTTAGCTACTTCATTCGTAACATTCGTTTGCCCAACACTTTTTACAGGGGGCACATTCACATAATTCACAGAAGATGAACAACTATGCCCGAACCGGGACACAAACACAAGAAGCACAGAAGACATCCAGTTGTAATGTTGGGAACTGAAATTTTCATTTAACCTTGACTCTGTTACTATTTAAAACACAAAGGTTATTCTTGTGAGAGTTATTGTTTCATCATAACGGGCACATTTTACATTGAAAGCTGATTTTTATAGTTGGAAATAGCATGTATTTAGAAGCAAAAAATGAAGTTATGGGCTCAAGTGATTTCCAAGTCCAATTTCGCCTGAAATTAGATTCATGAAACATTAACTTAGATAAAATTAAGCTAAATTTGCAATCTAGCTTTCCAGGAGGAACTCTTACTTTTCCAAATAGTTTTTTTTAAAATTAAAAATAAATATACAAAATTAATTTATGTAGAATTTGTTAATTCATGGCACTTTACCACTCTGGTTCATTTCATGATTTTATATAGAAGAATGGCGTAAGCAAATATTTTATTCCTTGTCATTGTCACCGAATTGGAAATAGCCCTAGAGAATCTGAGATATACATTCTCATGCTCCAAAACATTTTATAAAGAAACATTATTTCCTTGAAAGCATTTCATATTCTGAAAAATTGACTCTTTAATGTATACAGCACCATAAAAATTTGTATATTTTTAGATATATGGGATCAATATAGAACAAGATTTGCTACAAGAAGGATCCTTGCAAGTGCATTTTTTTTGTAGGAATAAGGATAAAACTTGGAATTTAGATGCTTTCTGATTTCTTAGCTTCAGAAAAAAAACGGGGGAAAAGAATATTCACAGATACTGTAATAGCTTTATCTTTCGCACATTTTTCCTCTAGAAAATGGAATGTCTTTGCTATGACAATGTATGAGTTGGGTGATGAAGAAATATACATATATTAGAAATTTGTTACAAAGTAATAGCATTAATATTTATCTTTAACTGAAATAATGATTTATTTTCTTTTAAATTTCTAGAAACAAATTGCAATAACTGTACATAGCAGACTCTGTATGTAACTGGACATAACTGTACTCCAGAACTCCTACTAATCATGCGCACTCTCAGAGTCCAGACTCCTTAATATCACTCATGATTTCTACACCCGCGCAACTGTTCTTCCACCCTTCATATTACATCCTTTTAGAACGGCTAGAGCAGTCCCGCGTTGGTTAGAGACATGACACAAATAAACGAAATTTGATAGAGATCTACACTTTTAATACCGCATTCGTGTACCAAATTTTATTTATCTAGTTCTTTATTTGTTTTGTAAGTATTGTCTCTGAAAAACGCATATGTATCACCTCTACTCTGAAAATCAAGCGGACTGATTTAATCTGAATTTCATATAATTTAGGGATTTCATATAAAATTTCTCTAAATTCGGTGTAACGAAAATGCACAAATTTCATTCGTTAACTCAAAGAGCGCTTTTAAGTAATCGTATTTAGAAACAGATGGCTGGACGAAGATATAGAAATAATGCCAATAATGTGCTTTACGAATTGAGAGAGATATGAAAATGGATATTCGTCAAAATGTCAAGCAAGAAAGTTTTGACAATTATATTATTTTATATGTATTTCGTACACGAGAAAGTAGAAACTTCAAAAGATACCGAAACTTTGTGATGTGAATCGATTCGAATATTAAGTATCAATGTGCTGCCTACTTATGTTCAAAATGATGGTATTAAACAAATGCACATATGTGTACGGAAACATAAAGTCACTTGACTGATGACAGACATTGGAGCCTTCATCCTTTTCATTTCAGGTGACTCTTTGAGTTATGCTTTCAATCGGGGAGGTGTATGCTTTTGTATATTTGGAGATGACCTTCATAAATTGGTGATTTTAACAAATTAACTATAAAATTGTCTCAGTATTACAATATCATGAGGATATTTGAATTTTGATTCTTCACGAAAATGTTTGTTCATATTATAACTTCAGACACATATCATTCTGACTTGAATTATATTCAGTGCCGACATATTTCAACAAATTTAAATTAATAAAGTATTATCTTCGGTCAAGTACATGTTCAGAACTCTTAAATGCACTTGTATTAAGCACCGAAAAAGAAATTGCAAAAAAAAAGCAATATTTTCGAAGTAATTTATGTATTGATTGAAAAAAATCCCGCATTGAATAAATATGCATTAATATCTATTCAGATTTTTTTTTTTTTACAAAAAATTAGGGTCCCAAATAACTTTCTGTACCCAGTCAGCTGTGAAGAGAAGGCCGATTCTGACCATAATGCCTTTAATCTACTTTGTCATAATCAGATATAAATATATAGTGAAGAATTATTGTATTAATTTGTAAATTTTTGTCACTATAAATTCTCAAATTCAAATCATTATAAGATGCCTCCATCAGATTTGCCACCGCTATTGATTATTTTTATGTGTGAGAACAACATTTCTTTTTCAAATGCGTATTAATTTTATTTTATTATTTAAGATAAAAAAATTTATAAATCTTGCAGTTGTTGTTACCGTTCTGCATGTTATCAATTTGATGCTGGTAATGAAATTTTGTGATAGTCAAAATCAAAATCAAAAATTAGGAGTGTACTTATAGCAAACTAAATAAAACGAACATTATTTGTTTCATACCTGAGTAGTCTCTTAGCCAATGCAGTTCCAAAGAGCTGCACCGTTGCTCAGGGAATACCATGTAAAGGTGGACTACGTTTGTTCACAGCCCACCCATCCTCCACCGATACATCCGAAGAGAGTTCTGATCTAAAAACTGTATCGGGCAGTCGACTATAGGTTCGATGTTAAAATGCGTCCTTCTGCAACCGATATCTCATAGGAATATCCAAGGCTAATCAGAATTGGTAGATCGCAAAGGATTTTACAACTGGCACTCTGTCAGAAGCCATCCGTGCAAACCCAGAGCAGACCATAGCTAGTAGACTGTATAGAATTCTACAACAAGGATATTCTTCGGTTCAATTATAGATCCAGTTTCGCTAGAAGTTTTAAAGCCTGGCAAATCCTAAATACCATGTAGAAGTGAACCACTGGGTCGAATTCTATACTAGTCTTAGGTAGATCAGATGGTGGATCAACACCTTGATCCAAATTGGGATCCAAAAACATACTTCTGATTAGGGGTAAGTGAAGGAACATTTAATATTTGAACAGTTCCCAAATCTTCCATAGGATCATTCATCCAACGATGACCATAGCCTCATTGAAATGTTCACAAAACGCATCAAGCATATCTCAGCAGAAAAATAAAAAAAGCCACTCAACGATCGGTTGCAAAAAGAGAAATGGTTCTTAACAAAGCAGCAGAAGGTGGATTCATTGTTTCATCTATTATATTGTTTGTATTGTGTGAGTTTGTTTAACATTAAACAGTAAAGTTTCTGCTAACAACAATAATAAAAGTGTTTATTGAAACCTGCATCTAATAACCGATGATTATTACAAATAATCATCAGTTACATTTCAGTTATTAGATTCAATTATTACAAATTTTCCAATAAGTTAACAACGGAGTAAATCTAATAATCAAGCATAGAATACTAGACGGGGGCAAAGAGAGAAGTTAATATTTAATTAAATTATTTGGGTTTTAATTTATATATTTTTTCGAATATTAACTAGAATTTTCATAAGGTATTTAAAAGGAATACAATCGATCGAGATTGAAATGGATTAAAATTTGAAAAAAATGCATTGAGTAAAGTTTGTGAACAAATTTGCATTTTAATTAATACAATAAGAAATAAGTTTATTGTGCTGTATTTGAGGTAAATGGCCATCTCATATTAGAGCAGTAATTAGTTAAACAAAAATGTGGAAGGCAAAATAAAAAGAGAAAAAAACGAGCAAAAATATGCTAAAAGATAAAAAAAAAACTAATGCAGAAAAAAAAGCATCAATTCAAGAAGCACCAATTTTCAAAATACCTTACATGAGAGTGATTAGTATGTCGAAGAATAATGAGGAAAAGAGAATATGCAATTTGGAAGCTACTTTGTCAACCAAATAAAACTCAAAATTCCTAACCAAACTATTTTGACGATAAGATCAATTAACAGATTAAGTCGCTGTTACTACTTTTACGCGCTTGTGAACGAGCATATCAACAGAAGGTCAATCGAAATTTGAAATGCTTTAGATGTTAAATCGCTGGCATCTTTGTTTAGGACTAGCGCGTTTTCCTTGATTTGGACGTCCTAGGTGGCATGGTTGTTCTTCCACTGTGTTCTAACAGTGAAATGAGTGAATGAGCTCCCATGTGGAAAGGAGTTGTGCAAGCGAATGTGTGTGTGTGTGTATGTAATCTTCATACGGATTAGAAGTCAGACTTCTCCCTGGAGTGCTCAGGGGTCTTTATCCTCAGAAGCTACTGCTACTCTTTACCGTGGTAACATGGAAGTGACATCATCATTATCAATCATATATAGTGGGAAGTGTTGTTTTAATACATTCTGACATTTATTTAGAAATGGCCAGAAGAACATTCTGAGTATCTGCCTCCTTGAGGATAATTTGAATAACCATATTTTCTTTATTCAATTTTAAGTTGTTGTTTCTAAAAATTTAATCGCCATGAATGGAATTACAATTGTTCCTTTATTATCGTTAATAGAATTTAATTTTCCTCCTATACAATATAAACCTATTAAAGATTGTTTATAACATTAATGAAAATACCTTTAATATTTAATTTTTTTAGCTCAAATTAGAAAGAGTGGGCGAAATAGTTGTTTCTGAAAAATAGTTATTTTCATTAATATATAAGTAACAATTTGTATATCCTAATTTTTGAAACTCTCATTTGATTAAAAAATATAAACTTAATGAATACCTTATTATTATCAACTGGAAATTTTCTTCAAAATTAAAGATACATTAATCTATTCATAAAATAAAATTCTTGCTTCACAAAGGAAGGCAATCAGGAATATTCACATTTTGATGCAACAATTAAAAGTAAACTTTCTATAAAAATAAGCCAACAAGGCTGATTAGTTTACCCTAAACTTTTATGATAATGAAGCAATTATAAGTGAGCTTTCTATTTAAAAAAACAAGAAAACAAGACTGGTAACTTTGTTCAAACTAATTATATTGATACAGTATTTCTAATCTCATTTATTTTGCTGTTCAAACACTAAACAAAAAGAAACTTTTTTCAATGGAAAATAGTATGCATTTTTTTTTATCAGAATCATTCCATAAAAAATCGTTCGTTGATAAATAAGATTGATGTACAAGAATTTAATATAGGCTGCTAAGTTTTACGTGTCAATCTTTACTGTTTAACGCCATTTACAAAAATTTTCGGTAATTCTTTTAGATTTTCCTATTGTTGCTAATATGCTGCATTGTTTTTCTTTCGTACTAGTACTCTTATAGTAATTTTATACTAGAATACATAGTTTATATAGTTGTTTTATACTAGTTAGAATCTTCTAGAAGGATCTTAGATATCGAATTCTAAAAGAGACATCGCTATAATTTTAAACCTATTCTCGTTGTAACTACTACTTCTACTTCGTGTGTACAGCCGACCACTTCAACATCATTATAGCGGTCAGCTGTGTACAAAAAAAATTAATTTTATACTAATATTTATAAAGATTTTTTTCTTGTACTCTGAATAGATGCCATGTCAATGATCTCCCACTTTTACAGTGAGAATGGGTTTTAAATTATAGCGATGTCTCTTTTAGAAGTCGAGATCCCAGATCCCTCTAGAAAATTCTATGTCTACCTACTGTTTTTTCGAGTCCATTGGCAGGTGTATAAGTTGAAATAATACTGTATTTTGAAAACGTAAAAAGCAAAAAAAGCTATTTTTGGTGTAGAATAGGCACAATAAATTCATAACTATTTAATTTCCTTATTGTGAAATCAAAATCTAAATTTAAAAGTGAAATAATAGTTTAAGTATATATTTTTGGGCAATTTCTAGTAATGGTTAAATTTAGGAAAGTTTCTAACTTAATAATGAATTAAAGGTTTTCTTACAACACTGTCACAATTTATACGAAATCTACATAAATACATTCTTAGAGAGTATTCGTTTACAAATGTAAGGTTTTAAATAGTTAACATCGTTTAATGAATCTTCTTACGTAAAAAACAAATAATCATAATGAAACCATTTTATGTTTAAAGCAGTTTCGTTGAATAGTTAATCTGTGTCTTAGTTAATATATTATTTAAGAAAGCTAAATCAAATATAAGATTCTAAAGGAAGAATATGTGGTTAAATCTTTTAACTTAATTAAAGAATAAAGTGGCAATTTAAATACGTTCCAACAAAATTAAACCTTTAAAGCTAACAGTTAATTTAGAATTCTCCTTCCTTAATTTTAACATCTAAGATTCATTTTGTTAAATGGAATTTAAAGCTATAGTTTATTTGGTCATTTAATTTAACTTCATCATAATTGCATAAACTTTGTATAAAAATATCTGTTAATGCATGAAAACTCACAAAATATATGTAACCTGTAAATATATCTTACTATAAACTCAATTTGAAAATTTGTTTCTTGCAGTAAATTTTAATCAAAAAAATTCGCAAATTGTTATAAAAAATCCTTAATTTCATATTGATTTTGGAAATTTTCTTATTGTATTGAAAATTTTCCTTGAAACTCGGTCTTAGAAATTTTCTTATTGTGTTGAAAAATATTCGTTAAAACTTATTTTGGAAATTCTAATTGCATTGGAAAGTTTCCTTTAAAACTTGTTTTGGAAAGTTTCGTCTCATGTTGAAGAGTTTCCTTCAACATTCGCTTTGATAATTTTCTTATTGTGTTTGAAAACTTTCCCTTAAAAATTATTTTATTATTATGAAAATTACATGTTAATTAATTACGAGCTACGTTTGATAGTTTTATTTCTTTAAATCTGCGATTTAAATCGTTTGAAATGACTTTTCTCGCATCGCGCATGTATTGTCACACCGGACCCTCCATTTTGCAAATAATTTATCAAATTATACATGTTGTTATGCTAAATACAAATGGCGAAGAAAATCTGACATCGTTAGAGAGAATAAATATATAATTATGTAAATGTTAACATTTTTATGCAATTAAATATTTGTTCATGAATTTTTGTTTTAAAAGCCCAATTTGTTCCAATAATTTGCAAACTAAAGCAGTATAGTTACCACATTCCTTTTCAAACCTTCGATGGTCATCAGAAATCAGAGCTAATTGCCACAAAGCGATGACTCTTGTTATCTTTGTGATGTGCACAAACACACAGATACAAATAATCTTGATATGTGAAAACATGGATAACAGTTTAGGTAGAATGGAATTTGCTATTTTCTATTGATATTGTGATTGGATATTATAATTTCAATGCCAGAAAGAACTGATAACTTGCAAATAAAAGGGTGACTAAAGATTTATTCATATTACCAAATATATATTAAAACGTGAATACGTGAAATCGAAACATACAGAGGAAAAAAACAGTGATTTTTGTAAAGTATACTATTAACAAATTTGTAGGCACTTGCACATTTTACAAGAATATGAATTTCCAGTTTCAAGAGTGCAACACCTTCCCTCAATTTGAAAAACAAGGCTTTATAGCTAACATACTCCCATCCAGCACCTCAATGGTCATCAGAAATCAGAGCTCATTGCCACTAAGTGATGGCTTCTTGTCGTCTTCGTCATGTATCAGTGATCGATTGCCAAGGGACCTGATGGTCAACTATTTCTCCACCCTCTTTTA
The DNA here is from genome assembly GCA_026543055.1 of Argiope trifasciata. Taxonomy (NCBI): domain Eukaryota; kingdom Metazoa; phylum Arthropoda; class Arachnida; order Araneae; family Araneidae; genus Argiope; species Argiope trifasciata. The sequence continues at coordinate 4,237,945 of JAPMOQ010053704.1, read as the reverse complement.
CTGCCCCCCCCTTTATACCGAACGCAATCCTCCGAACCGAACGCCTCATATTACGAATGCACGGTCGACCGCTTAGCTAATCGATCCATGCTTTAATCCATAGAACCCATAGATTCGACGCTTGGTGTTTAAACCCTTTCAGATATATGGGCTTCGAATTACACGCGATACAAGCTCTTTCCCTTTCGTGCCGCTACTGAAAGTCACAAGAGTGTACCAGTTGTTAAGCAAGCACCTCTCGGAAACTGAATTAAGTTTCTAGTTAATAAATCAGGTGCTGAATTGATGGGTGTGAGTTTGTGTATCGGCATGTGGCACATCGTTTGGAACAAAGCCATTCGCAGGTTCGGCATTAAGGCTTTATCTGGGGGAGAAGGCAAATTGGTGTAAAATTTTAGAGTCGTGACGGATTGGGTTTGGCAACCAAAAATGACGAGAAAACAGTAGATAGAGGTTTAAATTGATTTTTGGCACCAAAAAAAGAAGACATTTTGTAGTCAGAGACTAGGAATTCAAAGTTGGTGACATCTGATTTAGGTGTTTACGATACAATGAACATTAAATTGAAATATTTAGATGGTAAGGATAGATGGTTCGGCTTGGATGCATTTGGATCTAAAATGCAATTAAATTTATGGAAAGGTAATGATTTTTGAAACAAAAATGAATTTCTTATTGATAGTAAAAAGCAGTGGCATTTTATGACTTTAAGATATTTTAGCTATTATAGTCAAAATTTAACATTTCAATTTTCAAACCACTGAGAATTATCTCATGATTATACGTAAGCATACTTGTTAATATTTGCAATAATTCTTCTTTTTATATCATTTTTCAAAATAAAAAAAAATATCTATTAAAATAATCGGAGAATTTCAAAGAATGCGTATATAAAAGAGAACCTTGCCATTTTTTTTTCTTCAGCTTATAATATATTCAATTCCTCATATAATCAATAAGTTATTTTAAAGAAAAATATGTAATACAGAATAACTGATGAACTTTGAGAAATTGAGTATCAAAAATGTTCCTTTTAATGTTTTGAAGATAAAATTTTCACATTTGCTTTTTAATTTTAAAAAAACATTTGCATTATAAAGAATTAAATATAAAATAATCAAAAGAACGCGGATACATTAGATATGGAAGAGCCACCTTTAAAACTTTGGAAGCAAAAATTATAAGCTTACTTTTAGTTCAAAGGGATGTTTTCAGATCCAAAAACATAACTGGAAACGATCAACAAATTTTGGAGATAGTGGAATCTTGCACTAATTTTGAAAGCGAAAACCATCAGTTTAATTTTAATAATAAAATCTTTTACAGATTAAACAATATACCATAGAATAATCAATCTATTATGAAATAGTAAGCATTAATAGAATCTTAAATATTTTGAAAAGCAAATTTGTACATTTTACTTTTGATTAATAAACCCTTTTTTCAGTGTGAACATATGAAGTAGAATAATTAATGGGGGCCATCGGGTGTAAAGACGAACCTCATAAAATTTTCAAAGCGAAATTCAATAGAAGTATCATTAATAAAACATAATTAAAGAAATATATCATAATTAAAGAAAAATATCTTTTTATTGTTTATAATAATGCGCAACCTGGAACAAATTAATGGTTAAGAAGGGAATCTAGTGATTCAGAGAACTTCTATGCAAACCTAGATTGTCTACCATTAAATGCTTATTAATGTTTTTCTCTCACAAGATATGGGATTTTCTAGATAGATCTTCGAATCTCGGTTTCCCTGGTAAATCTCTCTGTTATTCTTCTGCATTCTAGATCCAGCAGTTTTAATGCAAAAGTTCATCAGAAAGTCTCCAAATAATTGTCAAATTTGCCTTCAAGATAAGAAATTATTTTCTTCGAATTACTTAAGTATTTCTGTATTTTTGTGTGTTTGCGTGCGATGGTACTAATTTTTTATAAAAGCAATATTACGGATTCAGAACAATTTAATTTTTGTTCCATATTTTATTCTATATAAAATTTTGAATTACATTTTTTAAGCTTTTTACCTATCTATTATTTTATGGATAAACTAAGTGATTTTCTCCAACGTTCATTTAACATTGTTTATTCAATTGTTTATTAGAAACAATGCCTAATTTATTCAAGAATGCAATAAATTAATAATAGGGAATTTGATATAATACTTTAACACAAGCAATGTGTTGGCACAAGATCTGTTTTTATTTTTAATCGAGTTAGGAATCGGGGGAGTTAAGAAAGTTAATTTTTCAGTAATACCATATTTTGTCTGCCAGTGGCCAGTGACCAGTGAACAAAAATATGTCCAAGTGACATGAACGATTTCTGATTATTATCCTACTAAGCTCAATACAGAATGTTTATGCAAATATTCAAGAAATTATGGACTATATTTGAAATTTTACAAGAATGGTACGCAAAGAAAGATTCTGTTGATTATTTCTTTATTTGACAATGAAGTTAAGCATAGTTTAAAGCAAAAGGATAAAATAATGAAAAAAAAATTGAAGAATTACAAAAGAGCAGATCATTAGATCCAATCGAAAAGTCTCTTAATGATGCTGTGGTACAACATTTGTTTTGATTCTTGAGAAGAAAAATATTATTGCGGTAAGGAAAAACATTCTGTATTTTCTGAAACAAATCAGTTTTTTTTTTCTTTGAAAAAGCAATTTTTTGCAGGTTTTGCTCTAAAAACTCCTTATTTGTGATAGACATTTTTGTGATTGAAATCCTTTTGGAATTTTTTCAGCGAATTTTGAAAATTAAAGGAAATGGGTGATCGACTGAGTGCTGAAAACTTAGCAGTTTGCTTATTTCTTAATACTTCCTATAATTTACCTAAAATAAACAAAATCTTATTTGTATTTATAAAACTATAAATTTTGGAAATTATAATTTTTCTATTCAAATTAATGTAAAGGGAGAATCTATTTTCGATGAAAAATTTAATCACTAGTAATAACTTACGTAATTTTGGATTTTGGTTTGCAATTTTTGTTAACATAAATTAGTTGGCTTAGAAAAGCCGAAAGCAACTTACCATAAACACAAAAGGTGGCTATAGTGTAAGTAACCGTAACTATTTTATCCACTTAACTAATATTTGAAGAACCGAATTTTAATGAACTGCTTTGCACACATTGCCTTATATTTTCAAATGAACTACAATGCATAGTTTATTTGTATTGTTCCTTAATATTCCGCATTTTTTTCGTCACAAATTCTTTGTACGTTGAATTTTCGTTAAAGAAACTTCTTAAAAAATCCTGCAAAAGCTAAATTAATTATGTAGGCATTTGAAAGGTAATCTATTTTTTGATTAAATATTTATAAGGACAATCGCCCTTTGCTAGGTGGGGATATTATTTATCTACACTCTCGGAACTTATACTTTCTTTCATTTGTACTGTTTTAATTTTCAATCTTTATAGGTAAAAACGCTATCGAAATAACTTAATAAAAATTTAAAAACCAAAATTACTTAACATAAACCAATTGGTCTTTTAAAAGTTAACATAAACCTAAAAGTTAAAGATGCTATAATAAAGCAATCGTAACTATTATATCCATTTAACTATTGTTTGAAGAAATGAATTAAAATCAGTTGCCTTGCACATATTTATATTTTTTATTCTTTTCTATATCATTTTTTCGTATTTAAGTTAAATAAACTCTGCAAAAAAAGTCATGTAAAAGCTGAATAAATCATGTAGTCCTGTGAAAAAAAATATTAAGTGGTTGAAAGGACAATCAGCCCTTCAATAGGTGTGGCTTTTATATTACACCATACGTTTTTTTTCCATGTTCACTATTTTACTTTGTAATCTTTTCAGCTAAATACATGATTTACAGATCATATGCTTTTTCTGCCTGCAATATGTTACTTTTATAATGAAATAAATTGTAATATTTATAGTTAAATGCTTTAAATATCTTCTTTTGCAACAGATTATTTTCATTGTCTTGTAAACATTTATCTAACTTTCTTACAAATCAACTCTGATTGCCAAAGACCCAATTTTTTGTTGCTGTTATGTCTTATGGTATTTTACAAGTCCCCGGTCAGTTCCCCTGATCATCTCTGAACTAGTAGCCCCTATGGTATTACTCTCGACATGGTTGACCACGACAGATTTGTTGTAAATCTGTCGTGACCAAGAAAGATTTATACTTGCTCCAGCAACCAACATACACGGGGAGTTCGGGTAGCCGTTCGAACTAGCAACCTAACGGACACGATTCCAATGCCTTACCAACCAGACTATCCCAGCCTAGCTTTTGTTGTTGTGCGTTGCGACTTATGGCAATTAACAAATCTGCCGATGGTTGCCTATTTAAGCTGGTGAGCATCTTTTTTTCGCCCATTAGCTCCAGCTAGGACGACCAAGAGTACGTCTTAGCTACATCATACATTCGCTTGTACAACCCGTTTTTACATGCAGGGGCATGAAAAAAAAAACCGTGTCCGAACCGGGATTCTAACGTCAAGCTCTCAGATCAAGAAGAAAACTCATTGCCATTACGCCAGGACGTTTCCAGTCGGAAGTTTTAAGTAACATCTTAAATTCAGACTTAAGAAAGGTACTATCATCAATTAATACAGTAATTCATAATTAATTACGACAATTAATTCAGAATGATAAATCTATTTTGTATTTAAGAATAAAAATTGTATACAATTTGAAAATTTTGATTAAAAAACAAATTTTTTAAGCAAAACAAATTAGAGAAATAAAAGAAAATACATTTATTATGAAGTATGAGGGATTATAATTGAGTTCCAAGTTTATTTTACTAATAATTTTTTTAAAAAAACTAAAACTTTCTTCATTTTTGTCCTTTGAAAAGTCTATGGAGACTGCTAAAAGAACGCCACTGTCATTGAATTTACAAAAAAATAACGCAAATATACCAAAATGATTTGAAAGATGGTTGCATAGTTCTTAGGTGGATGGATAAACAATAACTTCTAAAGGTTGTAGCAAACTTGACATGATTTGAATTTACCACCATTCGGGTAGCTGACTATACTATTAAGAAATCCTATTTGGTAGTTGATAGGGTTAGAAAATGCATCGTTACGCGATAGAACAACGTCTTTTCATTGTTGAATAATATTTTTGAAATAATCAAAGTCTGGAGGCCACAGTTAAAAAATTTGAGAACTGACCGCCTTGGTCCTGGGATTTAACATCATTGAATTTCTTTTTATGGGGGTATTTGATGTCAAAGGTCTATGCAAACCGGTCCATGAATACGCGTGCATTGAAGGAGAAAATTCTACTCTATATCAACGAAATTATGCTACATTTATGTAAAATAGTTATGGAACATTTCGTCAAAAGAATCCGTAAGTGCCAGCAATGTCGCGGAGGCAATTTCCCCTATGTGTTATTTTGTACATAGCTATCCCAGTGTACTTTATTATTCAATAAAAAATGTAACAATTTAAAGAAAGAAGCTGTATTTTTTACTTAGTTGAAATCTTACATCAGCACTTTATTCTATTGTGTAACGCTCCCTTTTTATTACCCTAAATTAACAGCTATTAAATGATATTTAAATAATATTGCCATTACTTCACGGCAGGATTGTGACAAACTCAAATATAGCACTAATTTTGGAACACCTTTTATATTGGCAGGCAAAAGGCTCTTTACAAGTTTTGAAGAATCTTAGATCAATATGCATAACTTAAAACCAATAACCAATTTGATAATATAGAAATTTTTCGATATATTCTCAATCCAAAACCTCAAAAAAATTATTAATTCCTTCCTTTCTTTTGGTAGATGGTTGAAGATAAAAATTCACCAAAGATCTTTTCAGAAATTGCTCTATAGCTTTGACATACAAATAATCATTAGATGATTAATCTAATAAAAAATATTTTTATCTTTAATTTCAGTCTTATATTACAACGATTCGAAATTAACTTATGTCATCCATTTGAGATAAATTTGTTATAATATATTATAAGTTGATTGGTCTTCATATATTTAAAGTTTGTAAGAGAACAGGAAAATTATGTCTTACATTATCAGCCAAGGAGTACATTAAAAGTACATTATATTTTTTGAAAAATACTGAAGCATTTTAAAGTTGGTAGTTTGTAATGCATAAATGTATTGATTTCTTGTAAAAAAATTTCAGGAAATTTGGAAATTTTAGAGAAAAATTAATCTTAGAAAAGCAAATCATTCTATTTTTCTCAAATGTAAAACGATAAGCAGAACGAAAAAATAAATAATGACTAACGTTTGCATGCAAGCATCGTCTTCCTAGAAGGAAACAGTAGTCAAAGGACCCGCCTTGTACATGTGACTATCGAGTGCATGATGAATCATTTGATAAGATTTAAAAACAGTGTTTTGTCAGAATTCTTGGAGTGGAAATGTTTTTAACCTTGTCCCGGAACTCGCCCAGAAAGATGCAGAAATTGATGTTGTATCGTGCGTGAAAACTCTTGAGAAATTATTCCATTCTCTGATGATATTTTAAAGCTAAATATAGGTGTGAAAGAAAAATCTGCTGGTTTTTGTGCAGAAAGTTTACAAATGATTTCTGTTTTATATTCTTTTATATGTTTTTGTTTAGTGACTGTACCGATAATGGTTGGGAATAGATGCCGAATTTTTTTTTTTTTTTTGTCAATAAATAAGTGCATTCTTTATTTGAGATTTTCAGCAACTCTTCTGTTAATCAATTTGAGAAAAATGTTTCGTAAACTATTCAAAAGATACTTTCATAAATAAATAGTCTTGTTTTTAATATGAAGTGTTTGAGCAAGCCGTCATATTTTTCAGAACAATTATTTGAAATTTTTCTCTGTGCTTTTCTCTGTATATTTTAGCTGGAGTACAAGTTCTGTTTGTCTTTGAATTAAGAATGATGGATGAATTTTAGAATAGCAGTGAAACAATGCAATGTTAATGCCGGCATCCTGGCCTAGGGGGATCACTTCTTTCCCACGATCCGGGTATATCGGGTTTGAGATCGGATATGGTTTATCGGATTTGGATCTAGTTCGGATATGGTTGTTCTTCACCCTGTGTTTTATCTCTGAGAAGTGTGAAGAATTTCTCTGTAAAAAAGGGTTATGCAACTTAACGTATAAGTGACATCTTTTTATGAACTAAAAGTCATATTTCTGCCATTAGACTCTCAGGGGTTTTTCCCTATCCGTGATAACGTGTATACGTAATCATCAATGCATAGTTGCTAAAGCAATCAAGGCCCGACTTAGCCTAATTGGAGCCTGTAGTAAACTCTTCTTTTGGGCCCGCCCATCTGCTTCACTACTTCAGTAATGAAGCACCATTTATAGAACTTTTTTATGATATTTTTCAATTTGGTGTCCTCTCTAATGTAAGGGGTCTGATGCAACTGTCCCATATGTCCCTGCCTTAATTTGGCCCTGATGACAATGTTGATCCCTGAAAAGATTATTAGTGTAGCTGATATTTTCTGGTAATATTTTTTTAATGTTAACTTATTTATGCCTACTGTTCCATTGAAATACTACCTACTATATTTATGCTTACTGTTCCATTGAAAAATGAAAATATAAAAATGGAACAGTAGGCATGAATTGGTTAAGTACGGTTGTTGGAGAAATAACTGCTTGTTTCTTAGGAGTGATGACAAATATTTTTGTTTTCCGATTTATTTATTTTTAAATCCAGTTGTTGAAATAATTTTTTTTTCTTTTTAGTCCACAAGCATTTTCAATACCTTGTTTAGAACAGTTTTCTTAAGCATCTGAACTTTATATGAAGGGCAAAAAATGTTTAATCTATATTTAGAGTCCTTTTTGTATTGTTTAAAATCAATGTTTAATTTCTATTTTCTAAAAAAAACTACTTAAAAGCCTTTATTGAAAGTTTAATACCAAATTTAGTACAAACTTGTCCTTGAAATATCGAGTAAATTTCTAAACAGAAAAATGGATTCTAAAGTGTAATGGTTCATTCTGCTTGTAAAAAAAAAATAGCAGAAGCATTATAAAGAATCGATATAGCAATGTCATTTGTTATTTTCTGAAAGGTGAAAATTATATTTGCTCTATCTATCATCATTAGTTTATTCAATGATATATTACGGAAGATTTGTAGAAACATTGAAGATAAGTACAGTAATTTCACACTTAGAGTGGGATACACAGATTGGTTGGAAAGGACAACTATTATAATTTGACCATTAATGAAATAAATCTTCTTTCATACAATCATTAATATTTTTGTAGTTAAGAGTCTGATTATTTTTGGACTTTTAATTTTTGATGGTTATTGTTCATTGGATAATTTTTTGGCTCAACTATCAGAAAAAGTCAAATTATTAGCCTGTCCAAGATAAATAAATAAATGTGATTTCTTCTCTTTTATGAAAATAAAAGAGAATTTTGTAGCAATAGAAACTGAAGCGGTTACATAACTCTACAACCTTCTTTTTTGTCTCAACAGATGGCGTTACCTTATTAACATTGAAGTATACATTAAATTATCCTTCTTGGAATTCATTATTAGATTGTATTCCAGTCATTGTCCTGTATTTTCGTGTTAGTATTTGTTTTGTTCTATGAAATGTGGAACATAGAAAATAATTAAATAAGCATTTCTGAAATTAGTCTAAACGGTCAGGATAGAAGAATAAATAAATGTTATTTCGACTACTTTTCTCTATGAAAATAAAAGAAAATCTTGGGTTAATAGAAATTGTAGCGGTTAGGTAACTGTAATACCTTTTCTTTTGATGAATCAGTTGGTAGTCTTATTGACATAATCCTTCTTAGGAGTCATTGTTATATTGTATTCTAAGTCAGTGTCTTGTATTTTCTTATTAATGCTTGTTTTGTCTTGTGAAATGGGGAATTTAGAAAATAACTCAGTAACTGTTTCTGAAACTCAATTTTCACCTACACCATAAGCAAGCTATAAAGAGTCTTATTGTTCTACAAAATGAAAAAAAAAATGATCTCAAGAAAAATTCCTGTGAAAAAAATGCAAGGGAAAATATTCGTTCAGTTGTAATTGGAAAATCAAATATTGTTATCACTTTTAATGACATTTATTGATTATTTTAATGCTCAATCGATGTAATCTTTAAAGATTATTTGCAAGCAGTTCTAATATTACAAGCATTACTTCTAACTCATTTAATTTATAAAAACTCTTAGTGAGCAGGAGCTGCCTGGTTACCCTTTGGAAACGGGAGGATTTCAGGTTCGAGACTCGACTCCACCGAAGAATTGTCATGTAAGCGGGTTTGGATCACGTTAAACCCATAGGGACAGAACGTTTCCTGCTGGAGTGATGTGGAAACTTGCCGAAGTTTGTGCGCTCAAGTGTCATTATCATCATCTGACCGCGATTCCAAATTACGAAGTCTGTGTCAAAATATCTCTAGTGCTACTTTAAAACGTGACACTAATGCAACTAATCTAAACTGAGCTTGAAACAAGTCTCAACAATAATTATGTGAACAGACGACAATATTCCTCTGAATGTACATTTGAGCGAATTGCTAAGCATCTTAATTAATAAAAAAAAAGTTTAGCAATTAAAAGTTTAACAACTTTAGCTATAAAAACTACATTTAAATATCTTACCAGTGAGAAACTTAATACTTTTAATTTAGCGATTTATTTTCTGTAATTATACATATTTTTAACAATATTTCCAAGACAACACGAAATTAATTTGGACTGTTTCTTAAGTTTGACTTTCCTTTCACGGAAGTCATCAGTAATACGAAAATAAAAATTAAGAGTTTAGCATTCGTTTCAACTCCATTACAATTAATCAAGACAAGGTATTAATAATCCTTGTTTTTCTTCACTGATATGGGGGCCATGGAGTCTGGTGGTAAAATGCCAGCTTCGGAACAGGAGGATTTGAGATTCAAGACCCGATTCCCCCCCAAAACTGTGTGGTTTGTGGAGCTGGTGCACACCTAACCATCCTAGTCAAACGTCCTTTGCTGGTGTAGTACAGAGGGAAGAATGGGGTCATCATCTTTCTCTGATTACTATGCAAAATTACGAAAAAGTCCCACAAAGCTCTAGTGTTGCTTTAAAAGGGAATATTAATATAAGTCAAATTAAACTCTTGTCTCATATTTTGAATCAAAAAGAGATTTCTTATATGTGATTTATATTATTTTATTGATGTTACAAATGTTTCTTTAACAAGTAGATTGTTTTAAAGATTTCTGTAGTTAAAAATTGTTTCAAAGCTTGGTTGCTTGCTTCTAACAGTCGATAGAAAGTGCAATTCACGGCTAAGAATTTCTGTTGAAGGTTTGAGTTGAAATTCTTTGGTTGTCTTCATATCTCTTGTAAGTGATTATTAATATTGATATACACAATCTTTAAATAAGTGTTGTAGAATTTAAAAAAATAATAATTAGCTTTTTGATGTTCTCAAAAATAATTTGGAATGATAGAAATTTTTCAGCGAGATTTAAAATCACCGAGACATTTAAATTTTTAGCAGCAAAAGAGATTTTCAAATTTAATTTTCCCCCAAAAAGTTGCAAGCATTTGAAAGATTGTGTTCTTTGTAATATCTTATGTAAAGAGTCTTTTATATTGAAAATAAAGCTCCAGGCAATAAGAGGATTTTATGTATATTTTACGCAATCATTTTTGTTGAAAATAATCTTTCATATTGAAAATGTTAATTCTGTTTATTAAAAAAATATTTAATCGGCAAATGCTAAAATGCTTTAAAATATAATTTTTCCTTCTCGTGTACTTACTTTATTTTATATTAGATTGCTTTCAACAATTTATTTGGTATGCCTTACGTAACTCTAACTTTTTATGTTATATTTGCTATGTTTTAAGTACTCGTAAACTTTTCTGATAAATGCTAAATAATTATTATATCACAACAATTTTTGCCGGTTTGCCAAAAAAAATCTAGTGTAGTGGCATGACCATGGTCAAGATCTTAAGACAGCAAAACTAAGGTTGGAGTTTTCATCGCTATTTTCAACATAAACAGCATTGCAACCTGTCTCCCTCAATGGAGTATTGATAGACTGAGTATTGATAAATCATCAGAGACGCGGAGCCGAAATGTAAGCAGAATTTGAATAAATGATTTGTGTCAAATTATGAATTAGCAAATACTTCATCAAAAACAAGAAATAATTTATCTCGGAACTGCATGATACATCAGCTAGTGTGGAATAAACTAATTCTAATGATAATCATATGCTTTAACACCTGCATGCGTGCATGCATATGAAATTTCGTCAAAACTTCAGCAGAAAGATACACAAATGGCTGCTGGTGATGATGAAGAGTTAGAAAAATTTGAATAAATGGATTGTGTAAAATTGTGAAGTAGTAAAAGTTCCAAGAAAAAAAGGAAATAAAATAAACATAATAAATATAAAATAAACAAAATTCATTGATTAAATGTATTTTACAATACAAACAGAAAAATACTTTTTTTCTTCTGAATCTAAATACCCATTTGATGCCTTCAAAATTTACCAATTTTTTTTTCTATCAGATAACGAAAAGACACTATCTATATTTGTATGCCTTCCCCAAGTTGTGAATACCAGAATTGGGATAATTAGTTACTGTCATTTTCATTTACACTAGGATTTTATCATTAAAATTCGAATTTCGATATTTGGGATTCGATTGAAATCTAACAATTTTCTCTGATCACAATACGAAAACCATTTGTAGCTGTTTCTTAGAACATGGAAATGTATCTACTTCAATGATACAACAGTAAAGTCTGAATCTGAATAATCATTAGATGCCTCAAAATTTCCCAATTTTGTTCTATTGTTAGATAATAAAAAGACATTATCTGCATTCTTAAGCCTTTTTGAAGTTGCATGAAGACCAGAATTAGTTATCGTCAAACAAGAATGCCATTTTCAACATGTACCACAAATCTTTGCTATTAAAATTCAACCACCCATATTTAGGATTCAATTGGATTTCGATAATTATTTTCTTATCATAACACAAAACTCCTGCTCGAATATCACCTATATATTTTCTTGGAACTAGAAAATGTATTTACTTTAATGATACAGCGATAAATTCCTTTGTCATATTGTAATGTATAGTTATTTGGTAAATGGAGTAAGAAGAGGATATACTAATGGGTTATACTTTCATGTTTTGCCGCTCTGCCATCTCTATACCAACCGAAGGCAGGGGAAATAATTCCAGTTTTAAAAGGGATTAAAAAGAGGGAGATGACGAAGAAGTGTGGTATGTTTTGAGTACATTCTAACATAAAGTGTATAAAAGGAAAACTGGTACATTACTTTACTAAGGTTACAATTTTGTCCCTTCGTTGCATTTATATATCTTCAGATGTGATGAAATTACATCATGTAAGTAAATGAAATAATATGAAATTATTTTAAAAATGTTTCAATTAATTAATTAATCAAGATATTTATAATTTATTACTCAATACATTTTTTTATTAGCCATTATATTCTTAATTTATTAGCCAGGATATTCAGAATTTATTAGCCAAAATATTCGTAATTTACTATCCAAGATATTTACAGCTTATTAGCCAAGATAGCGGATTATAATTTATATCTTAGTAAGAGATTTGTGGTAGAGTGGAGTTATAAAGGTATTATATTCAATTATTTGTAGTTTATTTGAATACTAGCTTTTATTTGCAACTTCTTTCGCAGGAAACTTTTGATGTGTATGTATGAGAACTGACTGCATGACCACAATGTAAATTGTTATTTAACTGTATCATTATGGTGTTGTTGAAAACAGAAACTGATATAATATCTTCAAGAAATTTGTAAATCATTGAAAGATCCAAGGGAAAATTTCAACGTTTATTTTTATTTATTCCAATACCGTTTTATATACCCCATTTAAATGATTTATTATTTTCCATTAGCACATGAAAGTTTTGAGCACTTGAAACACGTGAACAACTAACACATAATTGACCGTATGAAAAGCATGGAATGCTGAAATGAATGCTTGCCACTTTTAAGGTTTGGCCCTGGGGTTTGTTGATCGTCATATTAAAAGCCAATTTTATGGGAAATTACAACCTCGTGAAACAAAATGGAAAGTTGTTTGAAATAATAGGCATGCGGGGAATCAAAATGCTGATTTTTAGCAGTTCCTGTAATATTTGCATAGGGCAAATTTTGATAATATGAGGTCACTGGCGCTGAAATATTTTGAGGCAACTCCTTGATGAATTCGATTGATGACAATAAATCTATTGATGAATTCGATTGATAACAACAAATACTGATAAACTTATTTGAGTTTTCAACTTTATCATAAAATAAGCATGAAGATATCGTTGTATAATAAAAAAGACAATTCTTTATGTATTTATGGCTTTTATTTTTAATTTACACAGAGAATATACTTTTTAACAACACAATTTATATGCTATGTCATTTCTAATGTTACTTCACCAACGAATTTTGTATTTTGTTATACATATTTAAAATCAGCAGTCATGGATTCCATTATGGTTTTATTTATTCTTCATACTTTCAAGGAAATAGTATTTCCCACACCCCAATGTTTTAATTAGTTGTTATTTAATCAGTCATTTCCTTTCTGGCATACCTGTCTTACTTGCAAGAAGAAGTAGTACGAGAAAATTATGTGATTAGGACCGAAGGAGAGACTGAACAGTTAAATTTGACTTCGGCTCAGCAGTATGATATTCGTCTGAGTAGATTTTGTGGTCCCTATATATTTCACGTCACGTGGCAACCGCCTTTACTGCCTGTGTGGAAAATCGTTGCTGATAGAGGTAGCTTTTATAACATTACTGTTTTCCGTTATACAGACCCTGGTGCTGTTGCACAGTCTAACTACATCAAGATTTCGCATCAGCAAAGCATTTTAAGTTCCCGCTTATAGGAAACTACACCATGTTAATGATTGGAAGTTGAGAAATTTAATGGACTTGGCATTACTAGAGTCATTAGCCATCACAGTGCCTATATAAGTGTACAGTTTTGAATTTCCAACGTTCATTTCTAAAAGCTTTGATATATCGTCATTTTCGCCAAAAACGAAAGTTTGTCGCCAAATTTTAGTGAAATGGCCGAATGCTGAGCGAAAGGCAGCAATAACCATTCCAATCGTATTGTTTCGATGTATCAAATTGATAGAAATATAGAAAAAAATACGGAATGCAGAAAAATTGAATGCAAGCAAAACACTTAACCGAAAATAATGAAAGTGAGCAAAATGAGTCAGTACAGCAAGAAAAGAAATCAAGATAAATGAGCAGGAAAGATCGAATTACAGTAACGTAAAAAAAATGGTGGCAATGTAGACCCAAACAAAGCGCTACCGATAAATTAACAACCTCGAAAAGCATCATATGGTTCAATATCAAAGCTTAGTCTACACAACTGTCCTAAAAGCAATACTTGAAATAAAACAAAACAGCAAAGTAATTATTCAAAATACAGTCTGTTGAACTTGAAAGCAATAGGAGATCGGAATTTACAGCATCAATTTGTGTTCTCTCCTGTTTCAATTGAAGAGAGCAAAAAATTTATGTAACTAAACATAAGAGCATGCGCAGACAAAAACAAATTGAAGTTTCAGTCAATTGACGCTTACAAAGCAGATCCGTGGATGCGATTTAGTCCATTCGTTACAAAATACAGTTGTCGACAATCAGTCACACTGCGCGTGCAGGAATTTTCAACACCTAATTGAGGTTATACAAATGCTAGATTTTTCTACGCCACTTGGGGTAGAATTTTTTAATTTCCTTTATTCTGTTTTATTTTAATTCAAAAACATTTCAGAATAAATCCGAAAGGCCAATTAATTAACAATGTTTGATTTTAAAAGCATCAAATGCTAAGAAAATAAATAGAATATTTTAAAATAATAGTTAAAATTATGATAAGCCTAGCCTCATTAGCATGAGGGAAAAACCTGAAACCTTACTCATTGTTGGCGGAATTTGGCCTCAGAGTTTTGGGAGAGAAAGATAGTTTTTAATTACTAAAATATTAATTATTTAGTTAATCGGAATAAATTAGAGCTTATGTCCTATCCCATGCTTAAATCTCTCTCTGTACCGAAATTCATCCAATTCCGTTCGGCCATTCTGGCTTGATTGACTTACAAACATCCATCCATCCAAACTTTCATTTTTACAATCGTAGTATAGATGATATTCAAATTTTTGTAACTGGAAAAAGTACTAGGTAACTTAAAAGACATTTCAATGGTTTCAATATTGAATATCTGAGCTGAAATATCACAATAGAAAACATCTGAATCTTATATATTAAAAATTTTAAGATTTTGATTTTTTTTCATTACACTAAATACTCAAGAGTTTGCCTCAGCTAGTAAATTAATAACAACTTAAAA
>JAPMOQ010053704.1:4205259-4222539 GCA_026543055.1 Argiope trifasciata | reverse complement strand
AATCATAAAGCACAATGTACTGATTATCTTTTACAATAGTAAGAATTATATGCCTATAAAAATTTGAAATTCAAAAATATTTTGCTAATGATTTAAAGAAACCAATGTACATAAATATTCCATTGAAAATTTTAGAGAGTATTATTCCTGGAGAATCAGCTAGTCGCCAAAAGGAACTAGATTATGAATTAAAAAAAAACAAATTGTGTATCAGGGAAAAGTTAAATTTTAAATGTTCTGAAAAAAAAAAAGAATATCCTCCGTTAAACTTTCATTGGGTGCGTTGATATTTTTTTAATCCAAAATTAGATAACTCGTATTCAAGGTGGGAAAAACATGAATTATTATTTATTTATTTATTTATTATGTACATGGAAGCATAACAAAATTATTCGTTTAATTTTTATTTAATAATAAGTATAATATTTAAATAAATCGGTAATACGTTGTTTTGACATGCATTCCATGTAAACTATTTCGATACTGCTTGACCTATGGTACAAAAAGTAATGCTTAATTTTATCAATTTCAAATACTTCGCTTCTCATTTGCCTAAGTAACATTTTAAAACATGTTTTTATTTGACAATAATATCATAAATGGTAATTAAAATTGTTATTTTGAATTAGAAAACATAGAATCTTAATCATGAAATCATAAATTATATATTGGTACATGGACTTGCATTGAGGGATGTAAGGACTAATATCGAGATTTCTAAAATTACACTCTGTCCTTTTCTTTATATAAAAAAAGTGTTCTCTAACATCCCATAATAATTTTGTCCAATATTAAAACAATGTGTTACATTCCACCCTCTAGAGTTGAATGTTACAGCATTCAATTTAATTAAATGTAAAAATAAACAGGCAGTCTTTCACGCCTTTCATCTCCTTCATGGTAATTTAGGGAAGAAAAGCAAACAGAATGCTTAAATTTATATGGAGATTATTAAGAATGTCTTGTTAATTTAGCAATAAAATATTGTGTCACTTTGAACAATCTTAATATGCTTATCTCTGTATATGTTACTTTGTATAGTCCCTTTATTTCTAATGTATTTAAAATAATAAAAATTATTATTATGTCATAATGTTATGATAAAATGTAATAACAAGTATTTTATTTTGCTTCTAGTATTTTTATACAGATTGAACCTTTTCAAATAAATGTCAAAGACAATGTCAGGTAAAGAATCTGGCAAGTCTAATATTTATCAAATGAAGTTTAGTTTGGTTAATTATATTAACGTACAATTTTGAAGCAACACTAGGACAATTTTGAGACGAACCTCGTCATTTTGAACCTCAGTCAGATGACGAGGATGACATCTGATCTGGCACCACATCTTCCAAACTTCCACACCGCACCAGTGGGAGGACGTTTGGCTCCGACCGATTAAACAATATTTAGCAAATACTATTTGACGATTTCGAGCATATTTTAAGTTAATAATGTAATTAAACTCATAACTAAAGGAATAACTTTCTAATTCAAATAATATTTTATAATCAGTAAAATTCAGCAAGTATGAGAAAAAGTTATCGGAAGAAAGTCCTTTTTATTATCAAAATTAGAAGATAAAGAAAATGATCGTATTTCACACTGCTAATGATGAATGGATCAAAAATAATTTGTAGTAATATTTGCTTTAAAAGAGGAGAATATACATAATAAATTTTCACTTCAAAAGCTATTAATTTATTGAAGCATTAAGCATTAAGTAAACACTTATATAAAATTTCACTGCTATTGTAATTAATTAGGAAAATGTTTTATAGTCATTAATTATTCATCAAAAATATCTTTATCTAATAAATAAAAAAATACCAGTCAAAATTTCCATTTTATGTAACTTTGGATTCTTAATAAAAAGATTGGTTCCTTAACAGCACTGTCATTCAGATGATATCCCAATGAGCGAGATGTTTTCGAGATAACATTCGGCACAGATTTTTAAAATTTATCTTTCTTACTAAGATGACTAAATTAAAAGACTAATATGACTAAGAATTAAAAAATTTCGAAATGATATTCAATAATTTTAAAAACAAATGTGGGATGTGTAAAAAAAGAGAAAATAATTTTTACATGTTAGTAAGTTTGGTTAGTTCAATTGAATAAAATATCTAATAATGTTCAAGCAGAAGTATGTGAAGGCTTAAATAACATAATGCCATATCACAGAAATATTTTTAAATTATTTTTTTTTTTAATTTTTGCTAATAATTTAAATCTAATCATGCAACTGTGCTCTGAATTTTTAGTTTATGTCTATAGCATTGCAAATGCGATGAATTCATTGTATTTCAAACGACACTTTCTTTCCCCTACTTTACTTAATATTTTTTTTTCGGTTTCAATTCACAAAAACGAAGCGTTTTAAAGAAAATATTTAAATGATAGAAAAAATAATGAACTTCGTCTTTCCCTGGAATGAAAGAAGTGACTTATTTGAAAATATTGAGATTGTCATTCTTTTTGGAAATATAAACTATTTTTACAGCCTGGCATTCTTAACCTGTATATGTATATTGTTGCCAGTTGTCTATAGGCAGTTCCCCTTAATTTAGAGGTAGTTCGTCCATCAGCGTTGTACGATTGCAGCACGTCATGAAAGTATTTTTAACAGTTAAATTTTCTTTTTGTAACGAAATTTTCTACTTTTTCTCTTTAAAATTTAAATAATCTTTGTTCATTTTATCATTTTAATAATTGAATAATTAATAAACATGGAAAAAAAACTTTAAAAAATAAACAGGAAATGAACGAACAAGCAAAAAATAAAAGTAATTTAGGAATGATTCATTGTATAAGCCATGAAAGCCCACAGCACCTAGAACTGATTGATTGACTTGAGAGAAAAAAGTCACATTTTTTCTTTCCTTGAATTTAGAGGCCCTCAACCTGAAATCAAAGTAGGTTTGGACAGCCCCCCTCCCCCCCTTTTTTTTTCCTCCCATCCAATGATCTCTGAGAGTTTTTTTTTTTTTGCCTCGTTTTTCAACTACATGTTTTTGTTTCGATCTTTACTACTTGGTCAAAAACGCATGTCTGTTTATTATTAATATTCTTATGCTATATTTTACTCCATGAAATTATTTAAAACAACCATCTAAATAATATTAAATAATTATCTAAAACGCTATTTGCGATTAATAAATAAGTTAAGTTAAATTTAAAAGGAAAAAATGTATGATTTTACAAGGTTATACTCTACTTTTCGAAGAATATTAAAATTGTTGCGGGTAAAAATGCTATTTTACAAAATAAATGATGCAGAAAAATGTGACTTTCAAAAATGCCGCAATTAACATGCATAATATTATGTTTAATATGTATAATATTAAATGCTTTATATTATAATATGAATGCATGTATAATATAATATTGGTGGATAAAAACTTTTCAGTTTTTATACACAAAAAAGAGCAAATAATAATTGTTGTTATTATTAAATGTTAATGAAAAATTGTAGGAAATGTTTATTATAATAATTATTTTAATAAAATCATTAACAATAGTAATATCCTGAAAATATTTTTACATTCCATTTTTATAAATTAACTTCAGAAGTTAAAATATGATTTTGATCTTTCATTCCTCCTGCATATCTTTAATTGATTTTTGTTTATGTTCATCGAGTTCTAAAACAGAAATGACGATTTTAGAGATGGAATATAAATCTATAATTATAATCTAAGAGAATGCATTCTTCATTAATTTATAATAGTGACGAATAAGTATTATGAAATGAAACCAAACCGTTAATAAACATGCAACTGGAAAAGAAAAAAAAAACTTTTTTTCTGCGATCCCTCATCAAATCCATCTTCTTTTTTAATCGAGCATAAAAGACTCGGATTTAGGATGCAGTCGCTACCGCCATCTACACCGACTTTCAGCGCCATCTATTATCGGCCGATCAAACGATCAACTCCACCTAGTGCAAACAGGCGACTGAACATGGAATGTCCCTTCGCAATGGCAGCTGCCGGTTCAGTTCTCAAACGATCTTCAGAGTAAAAGGAAGTGCAAGGGCACTGGGGAGGTTCATTCCATTCCTCAGACGATCAAGGGAAAAAGTCGTCTGCCGCTAAGTTGGGATGCGGCGGAATGAGAGTTGTTGATCTGGTCAGCTGTGAAGATTTCTCTTTATCTTTCAAGTTTGTTTGCTGGTTCTTTTAGAGGTCGAAAGTTTGAAGAAAGTGTCATGGTCAAGAATTCGATGTGATTTGAGCACGTTTTGTTTTGGAACAGTAGAGCTCGAAATCTTTCGAGAGATATTTTTATAGGAACTGATCTTTCATATTAAAAAAGAGAAAAAAGATTCCAGATAATATTCGTCTTGGTTGATTGAAGAATATGGGTAAGTGATATTATTTTATTCTAACTTGCCCGTTTGATTTGTATTTTATGGTGTCTTGAACAAAAGAAAATATGAGGCACCAGAGAATTAAATAAAACGAGGGGAATTAAATGCATTCCGTATAAATTGTTTGGGCCATATTACATATTTTTACTGGATATGTATAAATTATTAAGGAAAGATAACAACCTTAAAGTTTTAATAGATATACTTCGCTCTTGTTTCCTGGAAAATTTTGGATTGAAACCTTAGCGATTATTCTTTAATGCGTTTGAAAAGTTACTATAATTTAATAAATGAAAATTATATTTTAAGAGTGAAAAGGTTTAATTCTCACAAGTTTTCAAAATTATATTTTTATCACTTGACGGATGCTGCTCGAAATTGTAATACTAAGGAAAAATGTTTTACTTGAAATAAGATATCCTGTTGTTCAAAATGTACTGTAAAAAATTACGTTCAAAAAAAGGAAAATTGAATTTGCAAAAATATTTTTTTTTAATCTCCCACCTTGCGTTTAGCGTACTATGCAGAGAATATTGTTTTTCCATTTGAAAGATAAATAATCATAAATACAATATCAAAAAAGAATATACAGCTGCTTGGTTTAATTAATCCTTGATAATTATCCTAATTTATCCTTGAATAAAATATTAAAATTGAAAATAATTATTTTATTTCTTTAACACATTTTACACTTATACAATATTTAAATGTTGTTCTGCTTTTTCATTGCAGAACAATGAAGGAATTTTTCAGAATTTTCTTCAGAGAAAATGCTTATTTTGAGAATTTTAATTTTTTTAAGACAGTTTAGGAGTATTTTTACAATATTTATTGAATGTAATCACAATCTTCGAAGTATATACTTTTTGATAAGTTGCATTCCATGGTTAAGAAATTAATAACAAATTAGAACAGATTTTAGTTCTAAAATATTAGATTTTTATTCCAAAATTTTTATTTTTATTCTAAAATATTTATAGTCAAATTTGAAAGTAAAAATTTGATTTAAAAAGTTAACTTCGCCTACTTTCGATGTAAATTGCTTTTTTTCTGAGGTAAGAGAACGTGAAAAGAGAATATTTTAAAACCAAATTACGGAGCATGATTGAGTATAAATAGAGGTGCAGAATTAATTTTAAAACAAAAGATATACTTTAGTGATATTACAAAACTTTTAATCTTGTACCCTTGTCTCTTTAAGTAGTAATTTTGTTGTAAAATAACAGTAAAAAGTAAATTAGACGAAAATATGTTTGTAACGGCAGAAAATAATATTCAACTTTTGAATTTCTTTTAATTGATTTAAGTTATTATATAAATTTTCAATTAAATAAGTAATTTTATTCATAACAATTCATTCCATATATTTACATTCACTTCAAATTTTTAATCTTCATAGTTTCTAAAACGATCCCAAAAAAGAACTTAATAATTACTTAGGATTCTGAAACGTATTATTAAACAAATAGAAATATTCCAAGTTTTTTTTTTCGGAAGTTATGCAATATTTTATTTTTATATTCTGAAAAATAAGAGTGGTACCAATTTACTTTATGCACAATATAAAATTTTGGTATATGCTTCTTTTTTTAATTTACAAATACATATTGAAAATATTAATGAGATTATATTTTTTATTTGGCGCTTGGCAAGATTTATGAAATATTCGATCCATTGATTTAAAAATGACTTTGAATAACTTTTAAATCAGTTACATATTTTCAAATGAAATTACAAATAATTTATTTCAAAATACAGAAGTTGTCACTCATTTAACGATAACTGCATTTTTCATGATTACTTTTTTAACTATCGTCTGATGTATTGTATAATATAACTATATTTATTCGTTATGCATTATAAAATATAATTATATTTATTCAAAATATAAAGAGAGTAATTCGCTTTATTTAAAGAAGAATGAAAACAAATAAAACACAAGGAGAAATTATAGGTGAAAATAACGACAAAATTTATAGCTACATGGTGTTTTTTTTTCCATATTTATTTGAATCTTCACATTTCAAGCAATGTAATTTAAAACTTACAATAGATATCATTATGAATCAATTTAATTTTTCTCTAGATTAAAGATTTAAGACAATATAAAGTGATACGATTTTTATTTTATTTATAATCAAGGAAAACCTCATTTAAAATTTTATGGTTATTTTAAAATGTATAATAAAATTTGGAAGATTTATTGAGAATTATGTTTATGATAGTGTTTAAAATAATGTATTGATTAGATTGTTATACGTTTAAATGGTTCTTAGTATAATGAAAGAGAACATAATAGCCATGATTTTTCTATTTCTTCCAAAAGAAATAAAACCTGGCCCCTATTTCCAAATAGAAAAAAATACTCGTAATATTAATTAATATTTCTGGCATGAATTCTGGAATGATATTTAAATAGAGTAGTTCGGAATACTTTAATATTTAGAAAGCCGTTGTGGAATACGCAAAATTTTAAAATAATGTTCTAATTTTCGGAATATTGAAATATAAATTTTATTACGAAAAATCAATTACTGGAAGTCATCGTGAATAATTCCAGGTTATAGTCATAAGTTATCAGTTATGTTCATTTATTTAAAACTTAAATAGTATACTTTAATTTTATATTTCGAATAAACAATTATAAATTATTTAAATATGGATATTCATAAAGGAGCGTCTGTTTTGAATTGAAAAAGTAATTTTGATTCTCAAATACCAAGAAATCATTTTTCTAAAAAATTATTTCCCTTAAAATTCAAAATTGTTATGATATCTTTCCGTAGATTGTTATAAAGTATATAAATGTTTTTTTCTTAACATATTTTAATAACTAATTCGTAACAGCATCTGCCGAAAAATACTTTTAGGCAGATGCTTTTTCCCAAAAATAAACTTTCCAAAATTAATATCAATAACCATGGAAAATGAAAGCTATTTTAATTAAACCACGTGATTCCCTCTTTAAAAAGTGTTCTCGCTACCTTTGAGCTGAATCCAAGCATTAATTATCTTTTCTTCACAACGGAATCTTCAGCATTATTTCTTTCAATCACAAAATTTACTTTCGCAGGTTGTTTTACTTTGATAAAATTAATTGAAATTATTTCCCTCAATTTTTAGTTTATTTTAAGATCTCACAAAGCTATTTTTCATCGGGAAAAATAAACAATTATTAAAATGGTGCAATTTTCTTTAACTTTGTATTGTTCTGCAATTCTTCGTGGTAATTTTCTAAACTGCTTAAATTAGAGTTTTGTGGGAATCC
The DNA here is from genome assembly GCA_026543055.1 of Argiope trifasciata. Taxonomy (NCBI): domain Eukaryota; kingdom Metazoa; phylum Arthropoda; class Arachnida; order Araneae; family Araneidae; genus Argiope; species Argiope trifasciata. The sequence continues at coordinate 4,214,896 of JAPMOQ010053704.1, read as the reverse complement.
AAGAACGGGGTATTTTTTTATTCGGAACATTTTGTGTATTATTTATCATTTTCCGCTTTTAAACGGTTTCTTATTGTTTATATGAGGTAAATATATAAGGCATTCCATTATTTCTGCTTTGTCAAACGCAAAGTTTATTTTCTTCTTTAAAAAATAAGAAATTTTCAGCAATATTTACAGATTTCAGAATTTATATAATGAAATAAGGCAAGAGATGGAAAATTAGATATTTATTTATTTTTAATGAGAAAAGGAATTAGAAAAAATCGCGGCATTGGTTCGCATATATTAATAAACATCAATGGTAAAGAAGAAACAAATTCGTTTTATTTAAAGAACTATAATGCATTCAAAATTAGTTATATAAAGAGCAAAAAACTTTCTATATGTTCTTAAATTTTTCAATTGATAGTACAATTTTGAAAGGAAACAATAACAGTCAAAAAGTTAATAATATTTTTTTCAAAAATATATTAGTTACGAGTTATCTAGAACAATTAATGAATTACTTGTTGTTTTTGATTGTTCCAAAAGTTGTTAAATTATAACGTTAAATTAAAATTATAATCCTCAAAAAATATTATTCGAGTTGAATTTGTAAATTGCTTGGAAAGCAGATGCAATGTAATCTTTCTGCAAGAAAAAGAATGTTAAAATGCAATATCGTAATAAAATTTCATAAATGCTACTCAAATTGATTCAATTGCTTTGCCATGTAATCATTTTAGCCTAAATATCATATATAAAAACACATAAAAATGGCATTAGAAGCATTATATTTTTGTGTTTCTATTCGTATATCTCTCATGAGAAAAATTGCTATTATTGCTTTCACGACATCTTCTAAGATTATTTAATCCATGCCCTAATTCTAGACAGTTCTTCTACGAACATAATAATTTTCCTATTAGATAATTCAAATCATAAGAATCTGGAAATTTTGGTATGAACGTAATTCCATTATTCAGTATTTGTTTATAATATGTATTGATTAAGTTGTATAAGTTATAGAATTCATCAAATTTTATTGTCACGATAAAATATGTTGTTATATTTATAGAGTTCACTGTTCAAATTATTATAGAAGTCGATATTAGTAAAAAATAACGAAACATGCCATTTGTTTTTTAATTATTATCTATTTTTCTCGTTTTATTAAAATCCTTATCAAACAATGTTGGAGTTGGTATTGATCCAAAAAATCAGGCGAAATTTTTCCAGTGAATTTTGATCTAAATAACTGAAAGGAAGAAGGAATGTCTGAACTTTTACCTAATAAAGTTCCAAACTCAAATACTTGCGAAGTCTAATATGGAAGTATTTCTTGGTAGTGAATACGTACTACTATAAAGACTCATTGTTTTTGATAATAGCGAATATTAATGTAATTTTGTTCATTTTACGATGATCTGTAGTGAGCTTCTGTACAGTAAAATTTTATTATTTTTTTATATTTTTTAAGCTTTGAGGTTTTAATCATAATATTATAGAAAAGAGCTCGGAATCTTAAGGAGAGCAAAATTCCGTTCCGTTTTCGAAAGCCACATCAATGTCAGGACGTATAACCAAAGATGGTAATTTTGATGCGCTTCAAGAACGTTTGTATTGCTGCTCTTCTAATGTAGATCCTGAAATATAGTAATTTGAATTCTTCATGTAAACATTTCAGATCGAAATTAGTTAAAAAATTATGCTGATTTTGGAGAAAAAGTAATTTGTTTCGCATGGGTTAGTGCAAAAGGAGAGGTAATCCCACGGTTTTGAACAATTGATGAGATTTGATGACAAAATAAACTCTTTTTAAAATAAACATAGCTGTTTTTCGTTCCTCTTCAGATGTCTTATCAATGTCAAGTGATTCCTTCAACAAGTTTAATTTTCGGGATCATTTTGAACAGCTGGTAAAAGAAGTCGCATTGTTTCGGTTTGTTTCATTAAAATTCGATCATAAAAATGTATTCTAAGGAATTTTATTTTAAAATTATTGATTTCAAATCTATCGGAATGTAGTAAGTACAATGGAGATTTTAGAATTGTGTCCTATTGAATTACTAGCTATATTTCTATATGGAAGTTTGTTAAATCTATTGTTTGTTTCCTGGAACGAAATATTTTGTATTTGCAGAAATGAAATGTTTTTAATTACGTTTTTCTAAATTTCAGTATTAGGAATAAAAATATATAGTTGGACATTTATAAAAAAATTATATCTTCAGAATTTAAAGCATATAATAATTTATTTCTATTGTTTATAAAAGTAAAAAAAAAATCAGAATTATTACTCTTAATTTTTACTATATTTGAAATTTTAAAAGTGCCTTTAATGTAATGATTTTTTGAAAAAGATCAATAATTTAAAGAAAATATTTTCCTTTGTTGTAGCTTAAGCGCAATATTACTTCAAGAAACCTTTTACTGAAATTAAATTTTTATTTGAGGCATCAAATTAATTTATTGCAGATTCCCAATTTGAGAAAAAATTTCATAAAAAGCATTGCAAACGCTAAATTGCGTGTTATAAGAATTACATACTCTTAATATATTTTAAGATAAAAATCTAGGGTTTGGAAATATTTTCTGTTTAATTCATTTTTATTTTAGCATTTTTTTTCACAGAATCGGCTGCTTTCCAACTGAATGGGTAATTTTTATATTATCTGCATAGTTATGTTAAAAATTCACTTGCAATCGTAAGGCATTCTCTGTTTAGTTCGGTAATTTCCAACAATATCAACTGCATTGTTCATAATAAATATATTATTTTATACTTTTAAACTGTATGATTGCATCAGAACAAGTTATCACGTTTAATTGTAAAAATTTATTCGACATTTGAGTCTTAAAATACTTTAACTCAAAATTAAAAAAAAAAAAGACTTTGAACGGGTCTTTGATTTATCTTGTTATTCGGAGCTGTGAGAAGGTTCTAAAGATATGCCAGTTGCGTGAAATTTTTATCCAAACAAGAACTCGATTTTTAAAAAATGTTCTGTAATAGAAACTTTTAAATGTCGGCCTAGGGGTTGCGTATATTCCCTGTGATCTGGACGTCCTGGGTTCGAGTTCTGGTCCCGGTATGGTTATTATTTACTTTGTGTTCTATCTGTGAGGTGTTTCAATCCTCTCCCCTTATTGTAAAAATTAATTGTGCAAGCCAGTGTGTGAATGTCGTCTTCATATGAGCTAAATATCACCTTTCTGCCCGCGGGTGCTCAGGAACCTTAGCTATCAGACGCTACTGCTTAAATAGCTGACTTCGTTAATGAACTTGTCTTTGGCAAGTCTCATAAGCAAGAACAGCAAGAACTTTTTAAATTATTAAAATATTTTCTTATTTCAGGTGTTATTATCGCTATCTCCAATTTGTGTGGATACATCAGTGCAAATAAATATTGTTTATTTGCAATTAATATGTTATTAGATCATATAATATATAATTAGTACTTACTGATAATTAACTGTAGGTTAAATTGTCACAAAATATTATTTTCAATGTCTTTGACATCTAAATACGTTATTCGAAATAAGCAGGCAATATTAATAAAAAATTATCATCATTATTTCCCAATTAATAAATAATAAGAAATAATTTAATTTATTATAATACTAATAAAATAATGATTATAAATTTAATAATGACAGGTATATGAGAATGAAACGATTTAGTAGTAATAATAAGAAATAATAAAAGGAATTTAATTTTTAATTTTAGTTTCAAAAACCACAAATTTAAGATTTTAGAAAAATAAATTGGAATTTACTTTCTAAAATACACATGAAAGTTTTGATGTTACTTTTTCCTCTCTTGTGTGAATTTCACGACGAATTCTTCTTTCGATAAAATATGTTCTCAGGTAATCAGCAATCATTGATGCGTTTTAGATTAATCTTCGTGAGAAATGAAATAATATGCCATTGTTTTAGTTAAATGGTGAACAAAGAAGACATATATGGTTCTAAATGTATGTACTAATTCATATCAAATTTTAACTTAGGGAATACGAAATTTCTCTGTAAAATTTCATTATTTGAAGACTATATTAAGATAATATTTAAGATGTTAATTTCAGCTGAACAGTATAAGAATCTATTATTCTTGTCGATAAAATGCCGAAACTAAGTTTATAATGAATGTTTAATATAATGTCTTGTTACAGTTGTATCATATGTTTTGTGGAGGAATTTATAATGAATCAATAATATTTATACTATATCGGTAGTAATTTTAATACGTAATTTAACTAGTAGTGAGTATAGTATATAGCTTTTCATGCAATTACTGTATTTGCAGTTAATTGTTTGAGTTTCGGTTACGTGTCTATGGTACATTCATCTGATCGATTATTTCTAACAACTCTCATTTTAAAGCTGTTTAACCAGTTAACTGTTTCGACCTCTTCAAAAAATGCGTATCTAAACTGCGTTCCAAACATTTAGTGATGACTCGTAAAACACGAAGCATATGTACTAATATACTTTTATTTCAGTAATCACATTTATTTATTCACTTAAATTAATATACATTTTTTACATATGAATCATAAAAAGTACCGTTTCTTGAAAACATGTAAGAAAGATACAAAAGTATCCTTATCCTGGTTTTCAGAACAAGGCACGTCACTTATTGAATAGTTAAAAAATAAATTATGGTCACCTAATTGCTTCTGAGATGACTAAAACAACAAAGCAAATTTTTTTATAAATTTATATTAAAAGTGGATTTTTTTAATAATGATTATTAATAATTTTTTGTTCATTTGATTTCGATTAGGCCACAAAATATTTTAAACATCTTGAAATTTACGAATATGTTTGAATTTTTACTAAAATTATAACTACAAATTGCCCTTATTTATTAATCCTAACAAATACTCTTCGCTATAAAGCAAAATGTACTTTTTCCATGACCAGTATACTCTTCAAAAACAGTTAATTGGGTAAAGATCACTATTATAAATTGTATCCGTTTACATATTTTCATACGATTCTTTACAATATTCATTTTCGGGGGTCTCTAACCTCAGGAATCGGTAGGTTTAGCATATGATTATGTGTTTGGCATTTTACCACCATGTTGAACCAGTTCTTCAATCAGAAATTTGTAATATAAAGGTCTCCAAATTCCAAAGCCAAAACTTTGTTTCAACTGTGTGACCCAATATATAGTATTTAAACCATAGTTTTGAAATTATACAAGAATTCTTATGGGTGAATTTGCCGGTTTTAAACCATTAACTGATGAAATTTATTTTAGGTCTTTAAGGGAGAAATTTTGTTTTATCATCAATTAAATTATGCGTACATGATCAGAAGTTGGCATTTTTTGCATTAGAAAACGTGTTACACATGTTTTCGGTGCCCTACAGTTACAAACTATAGGTCTGCATCTTTTTTAATTATAGAAACCGAAAAAAAGAAATTCCTCATTAATGAGTCGATATACTATATAACATTTGTCTAGCTTTAAAATGAATCATTAAACTAACTTAAATAAGCCTGACTCAACTGAGCTCAGTTCGTATCCTAACATCCAAAATCGATAATTTAGCATTTGGCGATGCGTTTGTCTTTTCACCTCCATATTAAATCAGTTTTTCAGTCAGAAAATAGGTTATAATTCAAAGACCTTTATATTCCTAAGCCAAAACTTCAAAGGTATAACACAATATATGACAATTAATTCATAGTTATTTTGAAATTATACATGTGCTCTTTGACATGGACTTGTTAATTTTAATTTATGAAATTTATTTTTTTGCTTTATGGGAGAAACTATATTTAATCATAAGCTAAATTATGCTCAGAGGAATATAACCTTTCCACTAGAAGAAAAAAAAGTGTTATTTATATGTTTGTTACCTTAGTAACAAACTGTTTTCTTTTTTTCAATTATGGAAGCAAAAAAAGACTCTTGTTTAATAAATAGATATCCTGTGTAACATTTTTTAACTTTAAATTGGGTAATTAAGCTAGGCATATTTCAATTGAGTTCAATTGGAATCAATTCTTTTGTTGATCTTTATATCGATATTTTTGGCCTTTTTTAAATGATTGAGCGAAATAAAGCCTTTTTTGTAATATCACCGTAGATCAATCAAGCAATGAAACGACACGTTTTTACTATCCCATGTGAATTTAATGAGCAGAATGCTTTTGAAATTTTAAAATGAAACAAGCAGAGGATCGGATGTTTACAGATTGAATCATAATTCTGAATTTAAATATAGATTTTTCAAATTTGTGGAAAGATTATTTCACTAGATAGCCCAAGCTGATTCTTTAAAATTGCACCGGAAACGAGAGATTACACAATGGAAGTTTTTTAAGTAACCTTTTTTGTTACATCTTGCCTCAGGTAGAAATAGACACAGACGGAGCAATTTAGAATTCGTCACGCGTTTCGAAGGACGGGGCACTTGCATCATTAGCCCCTAACTTCCCAAACAACGACTAATCACCCCTCGGTCAAATCGAAATGGAAGATCAAACTTTTCCTTTCTTGCTCACTTAAACGACCATTTTTACCTTTTGCAGCGAAATCTCATCATTCATTCACCAAGTAATTTTTTTTCAATCCAAAGAAGGGAAGAATTATCTTAGCTGGCAATGAGCCGATTGCCCTGATTAATGGTTATCGCTCGTTTTATCCTACTTTTGCTGAAGAGATCAGCTCACAACACACTCGAGCAAAGCCTCCCCCTTGCCTTACCCCTTTCATCAGTTCCGAAGGTCCTTCTTTCTAAGCCCTCCCACCCTTGACGGAAGCGTTATTATGTCAGTGTGTAAAAACTGAGCCATTCCTCTCACACATGTGTGCTGATTAATGAAGGCGGCCTTAGAGCTTCTCAAACATTTATGGCAATATTTTGCCATGGTGAAGAAAATCATTTATCACTCAATAAATGCATATAAATGCTTCGTTTCGGAGTGGAAAGGTTTAGAAAAGAGCTTCGATTTTGGAGTAATTAGAATAATCTAGATTCCGGACAAGTAATTAGGATAATCTAGAATAAATGAACTCCTTTTTTTGCTTTTTTTATTCCATTTATTTTAGGAATAGTGCCGAAATAAACGGAAATTCTTTGTCTCCAAGGAATTTTATGATGTTTTTCTGTATTTTGGAATTTGTTATTTCGCCAGATCTACTATTTAATCACATTTTCACATTATGGCAGGTCATATAACAGAAGTTTGAAAATTTCTTAGCCTTGAATAAACGTATAATGATTATTAATTTAATTCCTTACAAACAATTGTGGAAGTATCAACTAAATGGAAATTCCATGTCCCCTATGAACTTTACGATGATTTTTATGTAACGAAATTGCTATTATCGAATGGCTGAAAATTGTTTATTTTTGTATAAATTAAATTATAGCAATAAATGATTAAAAAAAGTCATTAACTGACCCTTCAAAATTTCATTTTGTTGTTATTGTTTATGGAACTTGTCATAGACAAACCTGTTGTCTCAGTCTGGATTTTAAGCCGAGTTTTAGCGTCTCTTGTTTCAGAAGCGCCATCTATAGGGTGAACAGTACGTCTTAGTTATTCATACGTCACGGCCCTTTTCTTGGTCCAGACTTCATTCAGGCATTTCCTTCACTCATCCAGAGATCGTAGTTTAAACCTGAATCAGAAAACGATTAAATCTAATCCTTAATCCTCTCGTCTTACCAACCAGGCAATACTGGCCTGCAAAATTTCGCTATAGAGTTTATTAAATTAATTCTTTTCGCCACTTCAAAATTTTTTATTGTATTTCCATGAAATAACATTATTAAAACAGCATGATTAAAAATATTTTGAATGATATTGGTGATAGATTTTTCGTTCCTCTCTTTAAAGATGACATGATCAAGATCCACTGCACCTAAATTATGTGGTATATCTAGGTCACTGGAATTTGATTCTGTCAGAAGTCAAATACTCTCACACTGATGTGTATAAGACATTCAGCAGTGGCATGGCCTGTCATCTTCTTAAAGTAAACTCTGTTTAAATCTTTGCAGTCGGATAGGGCATTTCACTCACTTTTCAAGACGGTGCATCATTTTGACGTTTTGTTTATTTATTTTTATTTGAATTTAAAAAAAAAAACGAAATAATAGAAAAAGATGTAGATTCATTTTTTTTCAGGAAAATCCAACTTAAAACAATTTAATTTTTTGTGTAATAATTAAGTCAATATATTTAAGTAATAATTATGCATTGAATTACTTTTTCCATTGCAAAGGGTTAAACTTGCTAGATTCATGTGATACTAACCCAAAAATAGCTTCAAAATAGGGAAGTAAAATAAAAAGCGAGATTTTTAATACTGAGACATATATTTAAATTAAAATTTCATTTAGAATACACAGCTTTGAAATAAATCAATAATAAGAAAATTCGATTAAATAATATCTATTTATGAAACAAACTTTGAATTATCTTCATAAATTCCCCATCCACCACTAGCATTAAGATCAGTATTTTGATTTCGAATACAATCGTATAAGTTTATGTAGCTGATATCCGCTCTCCATTTCTCGAATTCGTAAACATATTCCTTATGCTCTGACATGTGGGAGCCTGAACTCAATATATGTTACATTTTTGCAACATAAAATAAAATGCTGTGTCTAATAAAAAATGGAACTGGCGGTATTCTTTGACACTGATATGAAATTCGCGTGCAGAAAAAGACTCAAGAAAGCTTTGTACGAAACAAGGGGAAAGTGAAAGAAAGAAATTTAATTCGGAGGGTGAAAATTAATTCAAAAAGGTACAGTCGTGTGATTTATATGAAGAATTTCAACAAATTCTGATGTTTTTCTACTTTTTTGTTATAGAAAATACTGTATTAGTAATAAAAATAAAAATATGGATTTAATAAAAACATCAAAAGATTTTTTATGAATTTAATCTGACGAGCCAAACGATAATTGTTAACTTATGAAAATAAGATTTTGAATTAAATGTTGATTCTGAATTTAAAACCATTCAATGACAAAATATGACTGAATAAAAATGCATTTAAAGTAAATGAAAATATATAAATATGAACGATTAAATTTCAAATTTTGTTGTAAAAAACTAAATATGAGTATATAACTGATAATAATGAAATGATTTCTGGCTTATTGTAAATATCGTAAGATATTTTAAGATTTTGTGAGTTTTTTTTCTTAAATTATAACGATATTTGCCATAACAAACACGCAATTGATTTTTATTATCGTTCTTTTCTGTTTCAAATATTTTGGTATTTATAAAATGTTTAAATTTTTATAAGAATTTGTATTTAAAATTACGATATTTATCATAAAAAACACGCAAATGATTTTTATCATCATTTGTTATCAATTTAAAATACAAATATTTTGGCATTAATATAAAGTAGAATGGAATTTTGAGTTTCGTAAAATTATAAGAATGAAAAATTTTTTTAGCGGTAACAAATTCTGTAAGCAGTATAACTTTTGTCTCGTGAAACATAAATACAATTATTACTCTTCTTTGACACAAAATATTAAAGAAATAATTATATAACTAGTGTGAAAACGTAAAATATCTAAAATTACATGAATGAACAAAAATACTGAGGGAATTTGAGAGTAAAAATAAAAATGTGGCTAAAAATTGTGGGTTGAAG
>JAPMOQ010053704.1:4144084-4205249 GCA_026543055.1 Argiope trifasciata | reverse complement strand
GTAAAAATAAAAATGTGGCTAAAAATTGTGGGTTGAAGTTTTTTTTTCATTCATTTAATTTAAGTTATTTATAAACGTTATTATTTTATGATTACATTCAATTTAAAAAATAGAGTTTTCACTTAGTTAAACTGACTTATAGTAACCAATTAATATATCTAGATTTCACTTTTGTTCATTTATCTTTCTTTTCAAATTTAAAAATATTTATGGTTATAGAAATACATTTAAAGACCATTCAACATTTTAATTTGATTATATTAATACTTCTAAAAAGTCAATGCATTTGTACCGTAAATGTCTGAAGTTGGAGTATGTTGACACTCACTGGTGAATGACAACGCATACCAAATACCTCGTTGAAAGACTGAATATTTTATTGTATTCTTAAATATTCGGATTATCAACAGTGTATGTCGACAATCATTGATATACTCTGGTGGAGGTTGAAACGAGACGCCGATGTCCAAGGTGAGGCGACCCCACTTTACGAATATAAGTCACTAAGTCACCATGGTAGATGTGTTGACTCTTGCTGTTGGACTAGAAGACTCCGACTTTTATAAACTAAAAAACAAAAAGGGTACCCTCAAGCAGCTTTTTGATCTTAATGAGTTTGTAATTTGTAGAGAAAAGTTATTTTCCACAAATGAGATTTATTCTCAAGAAATCTCGCTGAAAAAAGCCGTTGCTTCTGATTCGAGAAGTGGAAACCAATGCCATACACGCTGTCATCGCAAAAATTAATTTTTCACTACTAAATGCAACAGTGGGATACAGTTTAAATACAAACCTTTTTCAAAGATTATGAATTACCTTGCTTTACATGACATTTATTAAATGCTACCTTTTAGTGAAATGAACGACCAACTGAAAAGAAACAACACTTTGATTTATTAAATTAAATAAATTAAAAATATGGGAAATTTTACAATTTATTTTTCTGTTAATACCAAAATAAATAGAGTAATTCTTAAAGGCATTGAAATCCATTGAAAAACAGCGCAACAGTTTTCTTCATTATGAATCACCATGTGGCATCTTATCCGGTCGATGTTTTTGTTTTCAACGAAACAATACATCCAAATTTAATTCCCCCTTAATATAATGAGTAGACATAAATTTCTTTTGAATCCAATAAATTACAGTTTAGCTGGAAAGAAGAATGGTAATATCCCTATCCTTTTACGCAAATGCACCAGTGCGCGGCCATTTTTTTTCGGGATACATAACTCAACATGTCGAGTTAAGTTGAGTTGTCCGACAGAATCGGATCGATGGCTCTTGTCATAATTCTCGGAGTGAGAGCCTCTCTGCGAGCCTCTTTAATCAATGGCCTTTATTGCCCCAAATTTAGAAAGAATTCTGGCATCCCTTGCTCTTTAATAAAGTTACGTATAAGGGAAAACCGTAAATCAAGCCGTATAAACTTCTTCTACCATTCTTTTTTACATATGATATTCTCGGGATTAACTTGGAATGAGGTTTCATCAAAATATCAAGCCGCTTTTTGCGGGGTTGTGTGATCCCTCCCCCTTTGTTCCATTTTGTAGTGTAGAGGATTACTTTGTGTTCAGTATTTTGCTATTGTTTGTAGGCGTGGCATTGGAGCTAGGGGGATATTGCTTATTGATAAGTTCTTGCCGATGTGAATCTAATTTTTTTTGAATGATTAATTCTAGATTATATTTCTTAAAAAGTTTGCAAGGGAAAAGTTATATGAACAGTTTTTACATTTAGTAAATGGTTCATTATAATTTTTGTATCTTGCAACAATAGTGTATATGAACTGGGTAAAGAGTAGTGCATTAAGTAAAGAGTATGCATTAAGTATAAAGTAAAAAAAAGGAAATATGAGCTGTAAGATATTTAATTGCATATGCGATCAAATGACTAATAACGTTAGATGATGTATTTGTCTGTTTGCAAGCAGGGATACGTAGCTATATTACAGACTCTCTATCCGGCTTGAAAGCAATCGGAAATAAATCCTGGACTGCCTCTACAGTAACGCTGGCGGGAGTTGTGGTTGAGTCCTAAGGACGGTATAGCTCTCCCTATAGGAAATACGTCCCATCATCGATGGGAGGAGTCAGATCCCCCATCTTTATAGTACCCACTGTTGGAGAGATTCAACTACCATGCCGGAAGCATCTGATCCTCAATTACGAGGTGCCCCGTCAGAGTCTCTTGCAAGCGGGGTATGTTTTTTTAAAGAGACATCAGAAGATAGAAGTTGATTACTGCCCCTCAAAAACCCTTCCAACACTTTTCGGGAATCCGAGCTCAATGACAACGGAATGTAGTGCGTTTAAACCCTTTATCCCGTCGAATGATATTTTTGTTATAGAATAGGTATAAAATACATCTATGACAATCAATTATTTCATTGAAAGAATTGAAATTATGTGGACATAAAATTATGAAAAAACGTCAAAACGTTTGTATTTTTCTCTGTTGGGAGATCTATTTTTGTGCCATGCAAATTCTATTGAATTAATATTTAAACTTCAAATATTAATTCAAGTTTCAATTTGTTGCATAGTACCTTTCGGATATTATGTTTTTGAGTTTTTATAATTTTGCTTTTTTATAAATCATTTAATCGAATTCAATTCTTTGAGGTAATTTTTTAATGTTTGTATACAAAATATCATTAGTTAAAGGGTTATGATTATATTATGCATATTCAGCATTTTTTGATTTCTTTATCATTATTGTCAAATTAGTGATTGTTTTAGTGATTTAGTTAGTTTAGTGATCAAATTAGTGATTTTTTTCACTATGACCGTAATTCCATGTCATTGGCAAACTTAAGATTTAACCACATGAGGAATTTCAGGTTTAACCATAAGTTTTTGATGAAAATCGGTAAAAGACTAACACTATATCGTTGGCGTTTTTTTCTTCGGCGCGATGAATCATTGGCTTAAATACACATACATTGCTTCGGCGTTATTAATATACAATTGTCATTGATAATCAAAAGCATGTGCATCGAATTTATTTTTACCTTCAGCTTCAGAATTTTCATAATTCCCTTTTCATTTCAATTAATGTATAATTTTAAAATATATATCATGAAATAATATTCTCCTTATCGAATTGTCGTATTTAGAATATTGTTAGTGGCGTTTTTCGGAACTGCTAATAGATGAATTTTTTATTTTAATAGAAATGAGCTAATTCCAATTTCACATATAAAAAAATTAGAAAGCAAAACCAGTCTGAATTCGTGAGACAATCCCTTGATAACTCTTGACAATTTACTTATCATTTATATTATTATTTTTTATGATGTAAAATTTCTATTATTCTTTTTCATGTTTTGAAGTTTTTTTTTTCTATATGAAGCTGCTTATCATTAATATGATTTATCGTCAACCTGTATTTATTTTCGCATCCTTTTCTTAAATAAAATAAATCCACATTATTATGTCGGTTAATTGAACAGTTAATTGCTCATCAAAACGTCAAAAGCATTCGATTTCTCTACTACTATTCTTAATCTTACAGATAATTTTAGGGTCATTAGTTAATTAAAATAAAGATGGACGTTTGTTTACGGATGTTTCACGTAGTTTGTCGTTTGGATGAGAAAGATTAGACATAGATTAAAGCAAAGAGAAATGAGTAATCAGGACATTATCAGCAAAGCAAGTTGCTATTAACTTCTGTCTACTGTATGGGTCTGCTCGATTCTCACAGAACATTAGATGAGATGTTGTTGATATATGCTCGTATAATTATTGCTAAATTATTTGCTCTGTGGATACAGAAGGAATTATTGTTTTGAAAGGAATTTGGGGAGATGCACAAAAAAGAAATAAAGAAAATATCAGACATTATTTAATCAGTAAAAATGGTTATAACTCACTTTATTACTTATTGTGAATCTATTCATTTCTGATAAATAAGAGAAACGCTCTAAAGACAGATTTTATCTTCTTGTTTGTATATATTTATTAATGAATTAATCAATTATAGATTTTAAGGTCCAAATTTAATTAAAAAATCTATTTCGGATGTTTAAATGTATTTAAACAAAGTATTATGTAATAATTAATACGCTTGAAGAGTATTATAGATCAAAGTTCAAATACCAAATTTTCCCAAGAAAGGAACATTATTCAAAGACAAAACGCCTTTTCATTGTTTTTCAAAATTTTAGTATCCATTGAATCGGAGAGTGCAATAAGCTCTTAAATCAAATATTATAGTAGCAAATAAATCCACACAACTTTACCAAAGTATAATTTAAGAACTTTTCTTTTGTTGTTTTCCATTTGCTATTTTCTAGAAGCCAGTATAATGGTGTCATTTTATGTACCTGACATCAAATAATTTAAAGAAATACACCTTTGTAAAATGTGTAATTCAGGCTTTTATTTAACTTTCGAATTACATTAACTTAATATTTAAACAGCACAAATTAATTACTGAAAATAAATATAAAAACCTCAAGAAAATATTCTCGATAAAAATATGAAAACGGTAAAAGATTAAGTTTTCATATTTTTAAGCAGAAAATTCTTCCAAATCAAATTATGTTTTTATTTGAATCCAGCTTTTATAGATAAGTGTAAATTTGAGACATTTTAAACCTTTGTGGTCGATGCCGACACAGTGGTGGCATTCGCAAGTCATCGTAAAAATCAGTATTATTTAAAATTGTAAAATTACTGAAATTAAAAATTTATGTATTATAAGCACTATTAAACACAATAAATCAGTTTCAACGAATTCAGTGTTTTCTAATATCCATATATTTGCTTTAAATCACTAAGGGAGAAATAACTCCGAAAAGCTGCATTTGCTTCGACTAGCAACTCCCAAGAGAGAAATTTGTTAAAGAGTTAAAGAAAACCATCTGAACAAGTGTTCTAACTACTTGTTTCTTTCAACAATAAAATTTCATTATGTCTTGAAATCATAAGAGTGAAATAGGTGATTATAATAATTATTTTCTTAGAAATACATGATAATATAATATTAGGAAGTGCGAAATCCAAATATGGCTACATATAATATTTAGATAAGAAGGCAATTTCATTTCGGACCAGTAGATTAAATCTTTGCATTATATATTCCATTGTTGAATATAGTTTGCTGAATGCCAGTACATATTAATATGTATGGTATTCAACAGGCCAATAAGACAGCTAAAATGTCTTCCAATCTTTATACACATTAATTTTAACAAGCAATCGTAAATGAAGGTAAAGGTTATTATCTACTCAGACTGTAGGCAGAATAGAAATCGTCAGACACATTGTGAAATGCATTCAGTTAAATTTGCTATACCAAGTAGGAATCTCTTTATTAATAGGGACAAGTAATATAATTTTTTAATTCAATTCCTAGTTAGGTCAACAAAGAAAACTTTTATTTCAGCTACTTTTTATTAAATAATTATCAAAAAAAAATTATCGAGTGTCAAAAATTGTTTTGATTTTCGCAAGAATTCACATGAAAAAATGCTGAAATCCTAGTATTTTACTGATTGAGCTACTGCCTGTTGATTTCAGTTTTCATTACAAACTGCTAAAACTCTATATAAAGTATCAAAATTAATTAAATTTAATTAATGAATAATTATTAAAAAAGTTCTTAAAAACCCAGTGTCATCGAATACAATTTTAAAAAATGTATTTGACATTTCGTGGATAAACAAAAAGTATTTTAGTAGCGATTGGAAATTTGAACAAGGCACATTCACAGGTATAATAGTCTCCTACCTGTGAATGTGCCTTGAAATGTTCAAAGCATAGTTTAATTATTTTTTACACAAATATAGCCTACTCAATTATTTTAAACGAATTGGCTTCTACTGTCAATAGTTATTATACCGCACATTCAACTATTATTCATTTTTATGGTCAATTATATTTTATAACCTGATATGCCTAAGACTTGTTTTTGTACTTTGCTATTACAATCTTTCCGGAAATATTTTTAAAAGCTTTTTAATTTTTGATTACTTATAATAATTAAGTTTTGCCAGCAAACACAAATATGATGTCCATTATGGCAACACATAACCAAAAAAAGTTCAATAAACTCAAAAACCAACCAACAAACCAGTCATATATTCTAAAGCTCAAAGTTAAAACTGCGAAACTGAAGTAAAAATTACTTCAATAATTTTGAGTTTTCATATTAAAGCGTCTCACTTCTAGACGCGATAAATCCTGATATAAATTATAACTGCTTCGCGTATTCATATGTCTAAAATTGTAGAAACCGATAACCATAAAAATAGAGACGCATTTCAGTTTATTGGAACACTTACAGAAAAATAACGAGGCGTAAAAAAAAGGAGACCAATCACCTCGCACTTTGCTAAATTTTGTGCCGACTAAAATATTCATCACCCCTCCAATCACCTTCAAACCTTTCCAAGGAGTGCAGCAAACGCGCCATTCGAACATTCTATCATTCACACCCGGATGAAGAGAATATAATAAAAATATTTCTAGGTGAGCCATTTTCACCGATAGGCTCTTATCACAACGACACACACATTGAAACAGACGAGATATATAACGTAGGAAAAAACATTGAGGAGAGCCATCGCTCCAAAAGTAATAATAATAATAAAAAACTCGCCAAAAATAAGCCAAAGGACTGATGAAAATCAATGCTTTTTCCTTTCTATCGTTGGAGCTGGGCTAATCAATGAAGCTTTATTACCGAAAATTTCCAACTGTTAATAAAGTTACGCCACGGTCCGGAAGGGCTAATGCTGGACCGTAAATCATCCGGCAAGATGGGAGGGTCTCTCTCGTTCTCAGGGGTCATGATGTATAACGTATGGCGCCTTTTTGACAACCTGTGTTTATGGGAAAACTGATATTTCGTTTTCACGCCAAATTGGCTGTCGCCGTTACATATATGTGCGCCATGAATGGATGCAGATTTGGCTATAACTCTTTACCAGAGAGGTTTAGAAACCAGGTGGGCAGGGAATTCGATGTGTTTTGTTCGTTATTTGTCTGGAGATGCCGATAACGATTTCTCGATATTAATTAAGCAAAGTTTCGATGTAAATTTACTGCTTGCAGGATGTGATTATTGTTACTAGAAATTTGTCTTGAAGATAATGACAGAAAACGACGAAGAAAGGAATGGAAAATTTTGCAGTAAATGAATGCAAACACAGATGCTGAAAAGAATTTATATTTATTCTATAAGATACAGCTTGAAATGTTTTTGAATCCGTTTCTCTAGTTAACGAAGTTCTTGAATCAATAAATTGTTTTTTATGTTTTAGCTGTATTATTATTATTGTTATTATTATTAATGCTATCCCATGCTTATAACTGGAAGTGACATCATGTTTTGTCTTTAGCAAGAAGCTTAGAATCGTAACACAAGAACGAAATAACTAATGCATGCAGGCAATGAAATAACAAAAAATGTAGGCATAAACTAGCTATGTCTGCGATTTCTTCACTTTCAGCGTTTTGTGATAATGCAGATTTTAAAAAATGCAATTCACTATTAATGTAGACATTGAATCATGCATTGAAGGAAATTTATTATAGTCTCTGCCAGTGTTTGCACCAGTGATTCGAATCATATTAGCATTTTTTGTTATAAACTGAAAGTACAGCAGATAAGTCGTTTAGAATTAGTAAGTGTGAAGTTTAGATTGATTGATTTATATTAACGTTTAACAAAGAAAGTTTAATTTAGTTCTATTAACGTTCCGTTTTCAAATAACTGTAGGCTTTTTAAGACGAGCCTTTTAACTTTGAACCTCTGTCAGATATCGAAGACGACAGTTAAGTGGGCAGCACCCTCTTCAAATCTCTGCGCCATACCAAATAGGTGTTGTAGAGGGACAAGACTTTTTATAACTTCATTATCAGGTAAATGAAAATAATAAACTAGTTTCAGGAACAGTTATTCACTTATTTTCTAAGTTTCACATGTCACAACATAAACAAACACGATCATGAAAATACATGACGCTCACATGGAATATTATCTAATAAGGATTCCTAAGGAAGATCGTGGAAAAGGTAACGCCATATGTTGCATTAAAAAAGTAGATAGTATAATTACGTAATCTTTACTGCGTGCAATAATTAGATGTTGAATGTGAATCGTGGGTGATTCATGTGCCAATCAATATATTAACTATCTTCTAGTTACTTTATATACATTTTATTACATTAATTTTCCACGGTTTTTTCAATAATTCCGGATGGTTTTATGGTTTTAAAATATAAAGCAAGATCAATTATTTAAGAAAATCAGTTATGGGTCACTCACAAATCAATCAAAGGCTTTTAAAGAAAAGCAGACTTCCTCTCAAAACGCTTTTTTTCGAAATTATTATAATTTATTTATTTGGGAATAAATATTTCTGTAGTTCACGCATTGGAATATATTGATTATTTGAGCATATAAAATAAATAAATAAATATTAAATACCAATGCAGTTATCATACGTATCGAAAACAAAATACAATTTGCTACCTCAGAGATCGTAATGTTTTGATGACGCAACTGAAGTCATAAATAATTCAATATAAGGCATTCATAAAACACTTTTTTCCCTCAGGGTTTTGATTTCCAGCTTGTTAGGAACCTAACCTCTTGAGGTATATTAGAAGGAACAAAATTCTACATCAACGTTTATTCACGTATAAAACCATCCCTCTCAGACTGCCCGGATGATTTTCCTGCATTGGACTTTTTCTTATTATTGCCCCTTCTTAATAATCAATGAATACTTCCCATTAGCCCTTTTGCAGCTCCTAGCCTTATTTGAGTGGACAGGCATCCGCCACGATTTCTTCCTCTTGAGTTTCTCGTGTCGCTTTCCACTTAACAGAAACGATGTGTTCCCTCTCCTTTTTTTATGTCCTTCCTCAAAGACTGTTAGGGGCTGTTGGTGCTCGTTTGGGTGCATCTTCACGTTTTGTTTCGAACATTCTGCTTTTCTTTTAGGAGCTGCCCGATTCGCTGCGATTTCCTGTCATTCAGGAATGCGATTAAATCCGGTCTCTCCTTTTTTTATAGTGTCGGCTCCTTTCTTGGTGGGTGGCGATTTGCTGAATCTGGTGGAATTTCATGGCGGATCAGCAAGACAGTAAAGCCCGAGGATCATTTAGGGGAAAACAATTGAGAGGAGAATGGAGATAGGAGACATTGCATTGTTTCTAATGAGAATATCTTTCTTTAAGTGCATTAGAGCTTCGGAATTGGAATGATCAATTGGGAACTCTTGAAGCAATTTCTTTGGGTATTGGTGTGGCTGATATTTATCAAATTATCCTGTGATAATAATACGGAATTTTCCAAAATCGCTTTCTTGACATTGTATTTTTGCTTACTTAAAAGACAATTAATAATTAATTCTAATTTTTAATTACTTGTGCTTTTTTAAGTGCATTATGACTTGAAAATTAGAATGGTCAATTGGGAACTCTTGAAGCAGTTTCTTTGGGTATCGGTGTAGCTGATATTTATCAAATCGTCTGATGATAGAAATGCGGAATTTTTCAAAATCGCTTTCTTATCATTGTATTTCCAAATACTTGTTTTTTAAAAAAGATTGAAAATGTAATTTTAATGATACTATCGTAAGCAAAATACATTTATTAAGACATGGTTTTAGAAAATTCTTTGTCAATGAGAACTAAAACAGTTAATGCTTACAATTTCACATTCTGAGTTATATGTAATAGCTGATATTAAGTTAATTTAACCCTATATTAATTCTTTGTCCTCGGAAAAGTCATTCGATGCATAATTATTCACTTTAAACAAATAATTGTTTCTTACTCTGAAAAATAGATGTATATAATTATTTTAAGTTGATTTCCCCCGTTTAATATTTTTGCATCTTCTTACAGCTTTTCAGGTATTTTTAACAATCAAAATTAAATAAATAAAATGTACCGTCTTGAATGGGGAGTGATAGTTACTATCCGAGTGCAAAGTGTTATTAACGTATCTGTAAATATTTTGTATCTGTTATGAATTCAAAAGACTGCCAATGCAGGATTGTATTCCTATATTGTTCCTTTAATAATATTATTGGTTCTAGATTATTTTATTCTACGATTAGGTATTTAATTTATTAGTTATTTTTCTTGCAATAGCATGCAACAAAACCACAGTTTAGACGATTTAATGAACAGTTTTAAATAATATGGTACATCGCACAAAATCAGCTAGGTTGCTCCAATTGCAGTGTGTAATATTGTAAATAATATTAGTTAATCATAAAAGAAGGAATATCTCTACTGTACAAATTTGATACCAAGAACTATAAATAAAAATTAATACAAAATGCAATTTTATATTAAGGTACATTTTTTTAAGATTCCATATGTACTCCCATTTGTGTTTATACAGAAATTATTAAAAATAAATTATTACTCTTATTTTAAACATAACATTTACTATGAGATGCTAACTTGAAAAACTGTACAAGTCCTTATTTTTTCATCATAGTATAATTCAATGCCTTTAAATTTAACATTTGAGTAATATTATTTTATTATGAAATTCTCTTAGTGAGCTCTTCTATGGTAAATATTTGATTTTTGGCACACATAAAACATTTTAAATATTATATTTATTAAGTGAATCAGTCTAGTTCTTTACGTCACATGCCATTTCGATATTTGCTACAAAAACTAATGCCTGGTGATCCATGAAATAAATTAAAAAGAAAAAATTACTCTAGAAACGGATAAATGTTAAATGCAGTACATTTTCCTAAAAATATAGTCTAAAAAAACTTCCATAGGATTATTAAGTGAAGTAACAAAATAAATAGCACGCAAAAAAAAACGTATATTTATATCTCAACGTTCTCTTCATTTTTTTTTCCATTAAAAAAAACTATTCCTCCATTTAACTCTTTTACGAAAGCAAAGACAGGTACATTGAAGAAATATATATATAAAAAAAAAGAGTTGAAAGCTAAGAAAAACCCGATGCATATTTACACTAGAGATTATAGCTCGAGTCGTATGCACACGCCATGCTTTCCTACCTTATACAAAAAACAAAACCCCCCAAAAAAGAAAAAAAAAAGAGCAGTGCTTGCAAAAACATAAGCTTGGCTTGTGAGTTCAGTTTTATCTTGTGTTACAGCTCGGGGCTTAGGAGGGTAAAATAGATATATGGATGCAAAGGCAGAGGGTCTTGAGAAGTTCTTGCTTTGACCAGTGTTCAAATATTGGAACAAGATCTTGCGGATGATGCCCGGGTCTTTTAACATTTTGTTTCGGAGCCGCCTTCTGTTTAAGAAGAAAATTTAAGGGGAGGGGGACGAACTGAGGAAAGGAAAAATTGAAGTAGTTTATAAAAAAAAGGGTGTAGAGTATCTTCATACTGAAAGAGAAATTCTCTTGAATTTTATGTGCTGTTGTCTTCCTATTTTTTTTTATTTTTTTTGAAATGCCATTCATAATACCTGCATGATAAGTTATTTTTATTTAAAAATTTGAACATAAATGGATTATTTATCACGCTAAGAGAACGAAGACGGCACGTGAGCTGTCCACCCCCTCCGAATTTCCACACCACACTAGAAGGAGGATGCTTGGCATAGATGGATTTAACGTGCACTAGAAGAAAGCTTATTTTAAAATATTATTACAGGAAAACAGTTTTTGAATTTTATAATTAGTTTTTGATCATAAAGTAATTTTTATTTGCATTTTGTTTTAATTAATTGTAGATAATAATTATTTCTAATTAAGTAATTATTATTACCGATAAAACAAAATATCTGAATGCGTTTTATATTAAATTCATAACTTGTTTAACTTTACACTCACACTTTCCGATTAAATGTCAAACTCAATGCGAAGACAAAAATTAATTTTTCCTTTCTAATCATTCTGAGGAAAGTTTTAAACATAATATTGCTATTCTACGTATAGGAGGATTCAAACTACACATGAATAATAATGTACTTTCTGCACACAAATTACAGGCTGGATTAATTTTATATAACACTCTCCTAAGTAAACGTTTTCTATTTCAAATAAAAAAAGATTGTATTTTGACTGACCGAGGGGAACGGTCATTAAATTGCTTACAATTTCCATTCATTGTATTGGCATTCTTAACTGACGGTTATTGCACAAATCATCAAATAAAATCATGCAAAGATAAGATAAACACTGTTTATGAAAAAGCCTGATTTTTTTTTTTCATTATTTATATCTACATTTCATTTTCGAAAAAAAATATCCACAAAAATACCTAATAAGCCAAAGAAACGTATATAGATATCAATAATAAAAATTAAAAATCATTCAATATGATGTTTAAAAATACGTATTTCTCGTAAGACCATAAGTATTTTAAATAAATGTTTTAGAATTTTTGTCTAAGAAAGACAAGAAAAGTCAAATATCTGTTCACCAACTTTCCAAAATCTAAGACAAGTCTAGCTTCAATTTATATAGCTGATATGTTTTATTTTCTAAAAACGGATATAATAACAACTTCAGAGTAAAATATATTAATCATATTGAATGAAATTTCAGTATGTTATTGAACTATCAGCTGAACTTTCGAAAAAACAAAAGCCGTTTATTTTCCTAGAGAACCTAAACAAACTATTATTGTTTAATAAAAGCTAGTTAATCTTGTTTTACTATCTTTCTTTGAAGTCATTTTCTTGAAATCTAAAGGTAAATATGTGCTTAGCAATAACATTGGATGACTGTTTGATATGAGTTTTCCATTTTTATTCAATCGTTCGGCGAATGTTTTTACTTTTTACCTGTGCATAGAAATCTGAAGTATTTTGTATAAAATATACGGCGTAAGAGAAAGAAAAATAGTGATTTGTTTCCTATCAGTTTTCTTACTTTCTGTCTCTCCGAATGCAATCTAGTGTGTTTATAAACAAAGACACATTTCCATCAACTAATGATGTTTGAAAGAAAACCGTTGCTTTTTTTTTTCGTTTCCGCTGCCGGGCATTCCCAGAAGGCTTGTGCTCAATGCAGAAAAACAGATAGACAGATACCTTGATTCCCTTTTCATCTGTGTGTGTTCTTTCGTATTATATAGGGATGCAATTTTCTTTAAAAGAGCAGAGCTTTCGCAGAAGAAAAAAACAAGCGTAACATCTCTTGACTGCGCGCACACGAATGCCAAAGTCTCCAAGGTCTTCCTTGAATTTCTGTGCGGTATTAAAGAACAGTAGAGCACGAAAAATCTATGGACAAAGGGTGAAACACATTCCCCCGTTCACTTGGTCGAATGTCTTTTCGAAATAAGAGATTTTTTTTCTCCTTTCTTTTTGTGTTTTGCATTGGGATTTTTCCTTGCTTGCGCACGGCTGCCCAAAGTTTTTAAGGAAAATTTTATTTCCCCGTCTTTTCCATGCCATTTCTTTCCTTTCTTCTTTACTCCTTTCCCCTTTTATTCCAGATTATTTTCTATTTCCTTTGATCGTTTGAAGTTGTCCAATAAGCTACGGTTGTATCATTCCGAGGAGATTCGGGTCTTGTTTTCGGAAAAAAAAGGTAGTTTAATCTTTTAAAAAGGGGGACGAGTAGTTCAAGGAATTGATTTGATTAAAAAATTTGGTGATTAAAGACTCATTCTTCAGATACATAAAAAAATTAAATAAACTAAAAAACTACTTACTAGATATAAACTAAAGAAGTGAAAATTGCAATTTTGAAGAAGAAGAATGAATGAAGGTAAATGAATCGTGCACTAATCTCAAAATGAATCCCTTAGAGATCAATAAATAAATTTCATGAACCTATGTCTAAGATCAGGCCATTCTACAAGGATTACACAAATGAAAAGTAGACAAGTTGAATCAAAAGAATATCTTTAATAGAAATCAAAAGAAATTACCATGAGGTTATAACACAGTTCCCATCATTGAGGTAGCAGGTGTATGCCTATGTTGTAAAAAAGATCGTAATCCATCGTGAAGTCCCGTACAGCTTCCTTTGCTTCATACCCCGAGTGGATATGTTTACTCTGTAATTCTCTCTTACAAGGCCCAGAAATGTGGAAGTCACAGGATGCCAGATACATACTGTATGGCGGGTGTTCCAACACTTCTCAAAGGGAATTTTCAAGGTCGTCTGGTTTTCATCGTGGGACATATACGGGAATTGTCATAAAGAAGGCTCATTTGTTGTGTGAGAGCGAATGACTTTGCTTTTGATTGTTTTCTGTAGTTTCGTCAGAATAGTGCAGTATTGTGTTGATTTGATAGTGTTCTCTTGGGGAAGAAAATCAATCAAGCTTGGTCCATGGCAGTCAAAGAATCAGAAACCATATTACAGAGATTTATTCCGATCTAGATGTATCCAAATAAAACATGAATTAACTTTTGATCAATTTCCTCAGTTATCTACAACTTTCATTATTGAAAGCAGTAAGTACACCTCATATGGCTTTTTATATTTCTATTCGATGACGCTATTATAGCTGCAGTTATTCTGATGCCTTTGTATGTGCCCACTCTTTATTTGAGCAACCTATATATCATAACACTGATATGCCTAAAAAGAGCTTAATTCTGTTATAAATTCTATATCTGATTTTTAAATTGATCATATCTCATATTTTCTTCTGAAAAAAATATAATAAAGCACATAAATCATGAGAAAGCAAAGTTGGCCTCATGTAGTTGCTGAAATGGTAAATGCAACACTGCCAATAAGTAAGTTAAATAAAGGATTATTATTGAATACAATTGAAGCAACATCATATAGCTGATCGAAATAGACTTGTCTTATACTCCAGGACAGTAGCCATTTCCTACCGAAGGAACTAAGTTCAATAGCAACCTATATTTAGAGGGAAGTTGAAACTTTGCGATATTTTATAAAATCTAGTCAAATGAATTTGAAGCTTATTTCTTCGTGTTTAAAAGAGTTCAATCAGAAATCTGAATTAACTGAGAAAAATCGATATTTTATTCATCAATGAAGATGAACAGAAAAAAAAGGAAATTAAATCAAATGTTTTTGGTATGCAATCGGAAATTTGTAAATAAAGTTATCTGGTGATTTAAGAACTGAAAATGTAATACATTGACATGAATTGGAATTTTTTAGGTTTAGGAACGCATTGGTTTCTGGACAACATTCATTGACTCGCCTTTTTTTGTCTTTTGGATAATCTTTAATCGTGTATTCCAATAATAATAATAATAAATTTTAATGGCCGAACAATAGCAAAACTTACGGAGTCATACGGACTTTCTCCAACGCCTGTGCAACCGTTCCCGGGGAAGCAGTCCAGTCATCTATAGGACGTAATCGACCCTTATCATCGCTGTACTCACCAGATTGGCGTGGACTAACCACTGTATTGGAAGCTGCTCATTCTCTGTTCTGAGATGCCCTCCTCCAGATGGGATTGCTTTTTTTATTAATTATTATCTCATGTTCT
Organism: Argiope trifasciata; assembly: GCA_026543055.1. NCBI lineage: Eukaryota > Metazoa > Arthropoda > Arachnida > Araneae > Araneidae > Argiope > Argiope trifasciata. Next base: position 4,189,835 of record JAPMOQ010053704.1, on the reverse strand, counting down.
TTTCCTACATACTGCAAATGGTTATTTAAAAATGCCATAAAACAAATTTGCAAGGCATTTCGATGACTCAAAATAACTTGATTAGCTAGTTTACATCTGTTCTGATTCTGTTATAGTGATAATTGGCTCATATAATCAAAAAATGTTGCTGATTCTTCATCAATATGCTTTGTTACGTGTAGCTTTTGACATACAGTATTTTGGTATAATAGTAACGAGGCGCCTTCCTTTGATTAAAAAATTTTATTTTAAAACGAATTTCATAGCAATATCTCTGACAGAAGAGGCATGAAATTTTTTTATATCAAAGTACTGAAAAAAAAACCCAGTGCAATCTAACTAAAATAAAACTTTATCACAAATGCCATTTTCACATCGTCGACATATCTTAAAGTCATTTATTCGAAAAAGAAGTTCATAGGAAATAAGAGCTCGCTTCCCCTCACTCCTGGAACCAATTCTTTTTATTATAATTCTGAATTATACCCATCGCCATTGATCCTGACGTTTGGCGGGAAAGTACAACAAAGAAAACCATAAAAGTACGAATTATTGTCGAAGAACTCATAAATCAGGCAAGAAAGTGGTCGAAGATGAAATGTCGCTAAGTACCCCATCAATTAAAGACCACTGCCAATATCAGGATGGAAAATTTATTCTTTTTCCTTGAGACTTCGTAACTGATTTTCGCAGTGATTGATGTCAAGTCATTTATCGCAACGGTATGACGCGACTTAATTTTTAAACTTCTCTTTCTCACCAGCTATTTTCCCCATTCAACCATTAACGAGAATTCTCGTGTTTTGACATTTAAGATTTGTCACATGGGTTCATATCGCAGCTAGTAATCTTTGTGTTAAGTTTTGGGCATCTATCAAAATTTACACAGCATGTACTGATCGATTGCGCTAAGAATTTCCTTAAATATATGAGAAGCCGATATTCACCAGAAATTGTGCCATGCCCGAGAGGCGAAAAAGTTGGAGCAATTTATCTCGTTTTTTAGCTCATTGTCAAGTTTTCAATTAAGCCCAAGAAACACAAATGCATTTGATGAATACATATTAATATGATTTCTTTCAGATATTTTAAACAACAAAATTAAAAATATTAACTCATTTTGCATGATGATGAAAATTTTATCAGAACATTTAGCAAACAAAAAATTATACCCGGAACAGGTGAACGGTAGATTGGTTATTGCTGACAACTTTTTTCACTGCTATTGCGTAGTAAGGATTGTGGTTGTCAAACAAAATCAAATGTCACAATCATCATAGAGGGTTTGAACTTGCCATTCCGCTATTTGTTGTGGATGGGAGAAACGAGCGATTTCGAGAATACTTTTTTAATAACTAATGTGTGATGAAGATGGTCTTTACTGTATGTTTATTTTATGTCATTTTTGTTGATAAATTTAGAAGAGAGGGACATTAAAAATTGGCCAAAAGTATATGGGTCACTCATGTGCAAATACCCAAAATACAAAGAGTATTCGACAATTTAATGCAGTAAATGTAGAATTAAGCTGTGTCTAAAACAGAATAATGTTGGTTTTTTAAGTATCATCAGGATTAAAAATTATACAAATATATATTATTATTTTATTTATTTTGTAATGAGCTTAACATGTAAATTTACATGATAATGGATATTTCATACACTACTATTTAGTTATTTTATATTATATATTTATACCAGAATTTTTTTAAACATTTTCTCATTAATCTAGAGCATAAATTATACCTCCAAGCTTTATTTCACAAAAAAGATAAAATCATGAAAAGAAAGGGTTAAATTGCAATTTTTATCACATATTTTACCTTTTTATCGTGTTTAACTATATAGTTCTCAGTGATTCAAATAATATAGGGGTATTAAATTTCATTTTTTGTTGAAAACTGCGATTTTTTTTTAGTGTTCTGTTAACTCATAGATTTGAATAAGCCAAGGAAAAGTGCACTGAATTTGAAAATTGCATACTATCTTTTCCGATAATAATATTAATTTTAGATTTTTCTAAATGGCAAGAATTGTTTGACCTCATATCGGTCTTATGAAAGGAAGTGTTTAGCTCAGATTTTATCATTTTATAGCTTTCAATGGTATACCATTCTCTGGTATTTAGATAACAAGGCTACCTCATATTATGTTGATTGGTCAGATATATGTTATACTTATATATTAAAAAAATTCTTAAGAAACTGGCTTCCGATTATTGAAATATATTTCCAGAAGATATTAGCATAAGCAGTTTCGCAGTTTCTTAAAATTGCCATAGAGTTATTTAGCCACAAGCTGAAAATAGTCAGCGGTTTCATATAAGAACTTTAAATGATTTTCGAAAAAAGACATATAAAATCACTGAACTAAAGAAAAACGATTATATGCCATTGTTTCAGGATATTGAGAAATGTACCTTGAAATAGAGGGGATGGCTAAAGGCCATTGCGAAGTTTTAGTACTTTTCATTGAATACAGGTCTATATTCCCTCTCTACTACTGTTGTCACACACCATTACCATTTGCCGTTGCGATACGGCAATGTCGCCCATCAGACCAGAAAACTTTTCTATGATCCACTGTCTTGCTAACCGACATATAGGAGTTAGAACATACTTATTAACTCCCAGCAAAGGATGCACCAGGAGTCAACTGCTTCTTGTCTAAGTGAATATACCATGAAATTTCTCAGATAAAAACAAGCACACTAGAAAATACTTTCATTATCATTACCTTCATTATAGGGGTGTGCCTTTTAAGGTCCAATGAGTAGCAGTAAATTATCTTCATTTAAAGAAAGTTTCTTTTGTGAAAATACCAATTGTTAAATCAGTTGCGCGTAACTTATTGGGTAGTAACAATGACTTCTGGGAGGTAAATATTTTAATAAATACCTTATCTTCAATTGCAAAGTATTAATGATGATGAATAGTGAATACAATCAAATACATTTATAATTTATTTTTAAAAAAAATTTATTTGGTGTGAAAATTGCAGTATTATATTTGAATGATGGACGCGAAGTAAATATCTTCATGATATCACCTTTTTTATGTAAAATATAAAATTTATTTAATAACTTATAACATTATTTATATTTTTGCAGTAAAAAATTAGAAATTAAAATTTTTAATAGAAACAAATTGAATATTTAAAAAAAAACTTGATTTTTAAAAGTTAGTGTGAAATAGTTATAGAATATAAAATTGTTTTTCCTAAAAGTAATGAAAGAAATTTTGCTGGCATTGACTGGAATATAAATTAAAAAAATTAAAATTATTAAAAATTGTTATATTTAACATTAGAAACATTAAATATGTTAAAAATATCATAAAGCTACTTAATCCATTAAATAAAAAAAGAAAAGTGGAAAATTTTAAATAAAAACTGCTATATGGGGGTTTATAGTAAAGTTTGAAAGACTGATACACCAAGATATATTTACACCAATTTATATCAACAAAAAACGTAATTCCTCACGCTTTCCATACTGATATATTTTCAGAATAAAATATTCATTTTTTAATATTCAAAAACTTCCACGAATGAAAGCTAAAATGAAATATTTTTGTATGTGTCTATTACCATTCCATTTTTAATGTTTCTTTTTTGGTTTATTCTTTTCACCAATCTGAGCAAACGTTTTTTTTGGGGGGGGGGGAATAGGTACTATTTACAATTTTCGAATCAATTTACAGTCTTCGAAACAAATAATTCATCATAATTTTATACTTTGATATATTTTAAGAAAAGATTCATTCTTTCGAATTCAAAGGTTTTCTTAGATGAAAGCTAAGATTTAATATTTCAATCTATGTCAACCACCATTCCATTTTTTAAATATTTCTTTGTTGATATTATTCTTTAATCCATTTAAAACAAAGTTTTCATTATAAAATTCAAGCTCTTCGACGCAAATAACTCACAACAGCTTCAATTCTATGATATATTTTACGAAGAAAAGATTCATTCTTTCAAACTCAAAGGTTACCATAAATAACAGCTATAACGAAATATTTTAATTTATGTCTATCACCATTCAATTTATTTAATGTTTCTTTCTTTCTTTATTCTTTTCTCCAGTTAGTGCAAGCTTTTCTTCATACAATTTACAGTTCTCGAATCAATTTACAGTCTTCGAAACAAATAACTCATCATATTTTCAATAGTCTGATATATTTTAAGAATAATAAATTTATTCTGTCTGAGATTTAAGTGTTTCCATAAATAAAAGCTGAAATAAAATATTTGTGTAAATTTTTTACAGGTTTTATTATTGATTCATTCTTTCTTCCAGTTAGAGAAAGTCAGAATTTACTGTTTTCGAACCAATTTACAGCCTGCGAAACAAATAATTCATCACATTTTCAGTATTATGATATATTTTAAGAAGAAGAGATTCGTTCTTTAAAATTCAAAAGCTAAAATGTAATATTTCAATCTGTCTAACCACCATTCCAATTTTTTTAAATGTTTCTTTATTGATCTATTCTTTTCTCCATTTAGAGCAAACTTTTCTTTATACAATTTACAGTTTTCGAGCCTTCTTGGCAACATTCGCTCTTCTTCTCAATCACGTTATATATAAAAAAGAAAAGAAAAAGAATTTCCTTTGGGGGAACCTTATCCACTTTTGCTTCTGATCTATATGAACTTATACACTCGACGAAGCTGGCTTCCATTTATTTTCCCATTGGATGAAGTCGCCAAATCTGTTATTGACAGGGAAAAGGCAAAAAGAAAATGTACCACACGGGGAAAAAGGGAAACAAAAACAACTGTGGCAAAAACGAAAGTGTATAAACAGAAAACATTGCACTATTCAATTTTGGCTGGGTGTCAGTCAGTTAGGACTCTCATTCTTTAAATAATGGTTCAAAATATTAATGGAGTTTCGATCAAGTAAATTAAATCGTGAGGAATTTTTTTCTGTGATAAATTTAAGCAATTGTTATCTTGACATGAAAGTAGGATCCTGGATACTTCAATTAATTTTTTTTTCATTTGAACTCAGTCAGTAATTACTTTTTGTTGATTTATGCTGTGCAATTCTTCTGCTTGGTAATAATTTAATATTTTGAATATAATATAATATAGTATATGCAATTTTCCTGTTTGTTAATTATTTAATAATATGAATCTTTCAAAGTTATTTGATAAAATATTGTTTTCTATTAAAAAAACCTCAGTAATTGATATATTAAGCTCCCTAATTGATTGCTACTGTTTTTTTATAAATTTTGTTTCGGATTCGATATGTATCTTAAAAATGAAACATGTTCACTTATAAGATTTTTATATTTACATTTATTTCAATTCAATATAATTATGTCTAAAAATAATTGGTATAATTGCGTTCTGTATGTTTAAAATGTATCTATAATCTTGAATTCGATACCATAAAGAGTGTTAGTCTTCTCTTTAAACTGAATGAAACTTTATCATATTTGAACAAAATTCTTGAATTAAAAGCAACTTATACCGTTTCTATACAAACACATCTGAAAATTCTTAATCACAAATTCCAGAATTCAAATTCGAAAATTAGTTCAGTGGAAACTTATTGGCTAAATAAACTAAACGATGTAAAACAAATATTACTTCCTTATTTTAACTTATCATCTATCAGGGATTACTTTATTATTATCATTATCATCATTGTTATGCGCTGAAATTAGCACACGAAACAGCGGCACCAACGAATAACGCTTTTGGTATGCGATTCCAAACATAAATATTTTTAAGCCTATTATTTACTTTCTATGTGTAAATATCAATATTATTTCATACGAACAACAAAACATTCAAAAATATTGAAAGTTTTGTTGGGGGGGGGGGGAGTTTACTCAAAAATATACAGCAAGTCCTCAGTAATGCAAATATCGAATAAAAGACCAAATTAAAAAAAAAATGCAATTACTAAATCTAAATGTTATTTTAAAGCCGTACTTTCCATTTACTTTTGGGTTTTGAAATAATAAAAATTCGATATTCTTAAAGTCAGTGTTTGTAAGATTGTAACAAAGAATGAATTTTGAATAGTCGGTCATTGATGGCTGATAATACCAATGACCTGATTATACCGAATGTTTATGATTTGACATTGGTGGCTAAACTTGTACCTAAAATGCTAATGAACGAAGTTTAAGCATAATAATCATAAAATATCTTTATCATATACCGACATAAAGGAAAATAATTTTTAGTAATGGAGGTTCAATTTTATTTTTATGTACAATTAAATTATTTTATAATTGATCATCCAGTGTTAATTCATTCATTGTTATTTAAATTCAGCACATTTTTTGTACCCCAAAATACCCAAATCACTTTTTAATATCTGTAATAAAATACTTTTTATATCTTTAGCTATAAAAATTATAAAAAACTTCTCTCTTAATAATTAACTGCCCTTGCGTTGGTAACATTCGATATTGTCTACTGACCTTTATAAATTATAAAAGAAAATAAATGATCACCCTTTGTTTCAAACTTATTAACATTGTTACTAAAATTAACATACTTTGTTTTCAAAAAATGGAATTAAAATATTATGTTATTGAATTTGAATGATCTATGTTACTGAAATTGAATGGATCAATGTTACTGAATTTGAATGAAACTATGCTATTGAATTTCAATGGAACTATGCTACTGAATTTCTACGGAACTGCGCTTTTGAATTTCAGTGGATCTGTGTTATTGAATTTGAACGGATCTATGCTATTGAATTCAAATTTTATCATTAAATTTGAATAAAAATAAATTTTATATAATAATTAATCAAGACGTGAGTTAACAAATTAGTAGCAATATTTTGAGCGATCTCAATGAAGATGGACTTGACTGCAAAAAACACAATGCTGCTTTTATTTTTTGTGGGCTTTATTTTGCATGCCAATCACTACATGTGCATTTTTATAACTTCAATAGCATTGAAATTTTGCATGATTCATTGAATAGGCAATCAATCTAATTTTTTATCTATTTTTATTTAATACAATAAGAAAAGCTCTCTAGATCTTTTATTAATTTTTGTAGGATATATGACCTTATGCTCTTAACAATCTGAATGTGAAGATTAGTAGTTTAAATTGCTGAGGCCAATGAAAAGATATTCATTTCATGGCCCCTTGTATATTTCCTTTGCATATTATCAATCTTTTAAAAACAAACAATAAACTTCTACAAATAAATTAAACTATTTTGCCAAGAAATTTTTGAGATTTAACATATTATACAGAATCAGTTGTTTAAATGCAGAGGCTTTGAAAATATATTTATTTCATGACCACCTGTACTTTCCTTTGTATATTGTCTATCTTTTAAAAATAAACAATAAACCTTGGCTAATAAATTAACGATCTTCACCAAGAAATCCTTGAGAATTAAAATATTTTATAGAATCAGTAATTTAATCTGCAGAGGCCATTAAAAGGACGTTCATTTCATGACCATCTTGTACTTTGCTTTGTACATTGTGTGTCTTTTAAAAAGAAGCCATAAACTTTGAGAAATAAAATAAAGATGTTACCAGGAAATTCTTCAGAACTAACGTATTATAAAGCATTAATGATAAAGCAGCATCAGTAATTCTATTTGGAACAACATGCAAGTTCTTATTTAACAATAATAAAAAATAACTTATTTACAAAAAGAATGCATAATTATAAGTAGCATCCCTTAGATATATAAGATAGTTACGTTGAATATTGTATAAATACACCTAATTAAATGCATATACATAAACATTAATTTTTTATTGCTTAATTTTCTTTAGGGCAGTAAAGTGAATCCTGTATTAGAATCATCTTATTATATAGAAACACAGATTTTTCTCGCTTCTGATCTAATTCTCAAAGTAATGAATGATTCAGTAGTGCCTAACTTCATTCTAGTCCGGTAAAATACGTTAATGAAATCTTAATGAAGACATAATTAAAATAAAAAGCAGAATGTCTATTGCACGAATTGACTTAGGGAATGTTTAACAACCGGAATAAGCATTAAATACCTCTTTCTGCTGATTAAATTAAGGACTTCAGATATGTCTATTCGTAAGTTTATTTCTATTTCAGGCAATAAAAGTGGCGAAAATTTAATCAAATAAGTATCAGCAGGCTTAGCAAAAAATAAACCTCTGGCTGAAAAAATATTTGTTCAAACATCTAATTTGTACAATTAAATCGAAATTTTTATTTTAGCATGTCAAAATAACTTATTAAATAAATGTAGAGGTCAATTTTTTGTTCCTCCAGATTTTTTAAAATATTTTAGTGCAATAATTATAATATGAATTCCAGACTACAATTTCAAAAAGTATAACATACAGTCACAATATTTATGGAATGCTATATAATAAAAAAAATTCCGGTTACTTATATATAAATATCTAAGATATTAATAATCTTAGTAATTGTACATCATATTAATGGAATTTAAAAATCTAAATTACTTTTTACTATAAATTAAATTGAAAATATGGTTCTAAATTTTTTACATTTTCTAAGACATATTTAATTGTGTTTTTGTAAAATTAGTTATAGCATAAATTGTTTGAAACTGCTTTTTAAAGACATTTTCTTTACGAAATTTTATCAAATTTATTTTAAAATGCGATAATTTATATACTTAGGAATAAAATGTCCACATTTTTCTACATTTCCAAGGGAATTCTAAAAAAGCTGTAGCATATTATCATGATTATAATTTGAGAAATTTTATGATAGAAATACTTACAAAAAATATATAAATATTTTCAAGTTACATATTATTTGTGTATGCGTCCTAAACACTTTCAACGCTACTGACGATATATCTCGTCTTTCATATACCTAATATTACAGGCTTCTATGAGATATGAAATCTGTAATATTTGGTATTATGCCAGTTCTAAAAAAATGTAAACGTATTCTTCAGATATATATTATAAATCACGACCGATCTAAACTGGCATAAGAGACAAATTTTAACCCACAGAAACCTGTAATTGGGAGTATCTGAAAGACGAGATATACCGATAGAAGCATTGGAAGTTGTAAACACACACATATACAAAGAAAATCAAGAAACCTTCAACTTTTTGTGAAACTAATGCATATTTATTTAAATTTTATCATAAAGCAAAATTCCTTCTCTGTTATTGAGAATTTTAATATTTAAGTTGATTCCATTAGAATCAATTTAAATTAAATAGATAATTTATTTATAATAATCCATTTTTATTTTTTAAATCTTTTTTAGGGAATACTTTGATGAAATATCTGACATTTGTCTTTGTATCAAAACAAATTTTCTGAGTAGTTATTGTCCAGAGTTTTAATCAAATAATTATAAACTGAATTCATAACCTTTAAAAATTTCAATGATTTTAAATGTCGAACAGTCAAATGACTGGAAGGGCTACCGACTAATTTTAACATAGAAGGGAAAATGATTAAAATTGAAATAAATGGCTGTACCTAAGAGAATTTTGTGCCGATGAGTTACTCAATACAGCAACATAACTTTGTTTCAATTTATGTATTATTTCATAAATTAAGTGATGGTCAAAATGAAGCTTGTAAATATTTTTTGGATATTTTAGTTATTAAGTATTTATTTGAAAAGCATATGATATTACCTTCTTATTTAATTCGAATAGTTTAGATGACATTTCATTAAACAGATTGATAAATTATTCTTTTTCTTATCTTTTTGGCATATTTGAATAATCACAAAAGAGAAGCTCCACGTTGATGGATATTTTAAAGTTTATCTTTTGCCCCAAGATTCCCTGATGCCGGAGGAACAAAGAAACATCACGACGAGGAAGTGAAAATAAAGCAATTTCACCACCAGAGGCGCTAAACCCGTCATGATAAAACAATCGAAAATACTATCAGTGCCATTAAAAAAATTCTTTTTCGGTTATCTCTATTTCAGCCTTTCAAATCTGTATATTATTTATGTATCATAAGCTTGGTCAATTACCATCTTTGTTTTTTAACATGATCGGTCGGAAAAAGTTTGCAATATGTCAAACCAATTTACAGTTCGAAACAAAATGGATTAAAAAAATCGTCTGCCATTTGTAATCTGCCAAAATAGAATGGATAATCGAACAAAGTAAATAAAATAAAAACCATTCATCACACGTTTTGCTTCCAGAGATGTGCTTTATTTTTTATTTGTTTCTGATTGAATTATACAGATTTTTTTTTCTGTTTCGCTGCTTTATGTCTAGTTGATTTTGTTTAGTTTCTCGTGATTAGTCTATCACGAAAGAGATTTCCTTTCTGTATGAATTGATTAACTTCTATGGAAAATAAAATTGATGTTTCGGTTCGGTGAGTTCATGAATATATTCTTTCAATTATTCTGTTATAGTGAATATGATCTAGCAATGAAAACTGTGAAGGAATTCATGGGTTCATTTTTATCAATTACAGTAAAAAAAATATTTGTGTGTGTATCCGATTTATGACTGAATTATAGTTTTTTGTCCTTTTACTAGTTTTAATTCTGAAACTTCTTTTATATTGAAAGTTATTTTATCTGATAGACCTTTGGAGATATCAATGCACCGAATCTTTGTACGCAGGAAATAATGCTATGCAAAATGATCTGAAATCTGGTAAATTTAAAGATTATAAAATCCAATAGCTATTTGAAAGCGTTTGCAACCAAATCAAGGATCTCATTGAAGATGAAAATTCTACATCACAAGTAATACTGATAGTCCTCTTTTGATTTACAACGTAGATCTGGGGACAAGAAGCAAGGACGAATAAAAGGACAATTGCAATTTCATAGAATTTACTGAATATAGAAGAATGTGTCTTGATATATGAGCAGCTATATAATGCTCACTAATTTGAAAATTAATTAAGTTAAATTATTTATACAAAAGTTGTTTATGAATTTCTTTAAAAAAATCAAGAATTATTCTGAGGCATCTATCAAACATTCTTCCCGTACTATGATGCAAAACATGTATACCCATAAGTTGCTACCAAATGAAACTTTCATCTTTAAGAACCCAAATGTGAGACAGTTTAAAGTATTTTTTTAACATCTTTACTTGCAATTTCAAAATATATAACAATTCACTTCTGCATTAAAGCTTAAAGAGTGTTTTACTTGAATTTTCATCGTTTCTTCAAGAGATTCCACGAAGAAAAAAGGCCGCCATTTGTGCTCAAACGAATTTTGAAATGACGCAAGTGATATCAGTAATCAAATCTTCATGTAGGTGAAATTTGAGGGATTAATTTAAATTTAAAAATCTGATTTTAATGAATTAAAAAATAATATAGTTTGTGTTATTTTATTTTTTATTATTGCATTTTCAAAAATTTTGGAGGAGGGGGGGGGGAGAAGAAACTAAATCTTGGAAATTTCAATGAAGTGTTCAAGCGAATAACAATTGAATGATTTTTGTTAAGCATGACCTTCCACAAATCGAAATTGTTAAAGATTATTTGATACTGTATCATTTTATTCTTCATGCTTTCATCTAAAATCATATTTAATTAAAAATAATATACAATGTTAGAAATGGAAATAATGATGAAAATAAGCATTAGAAACTGAAACACAGTGCACTGAAATAAGTGTCAACATTTTTATCATTTCTCTGTACTGAACTTTAAAAACAAATTGTTGATATATCCTGACTCTAATAAAGTAGCAAGTGTTCGCATGAATTGCACAGTATCAAACAAGTTTATTTCAGCAATTCGGGACGTATTAAATATAAACTCTATTAAAATTTGTAAACTATAGATGCATTTCGTTCTTTCAAAATATGTGGCTGTAGATATATCTGTAATGCGAAGAAAGTAAAAGAAACAGAAGAAAATTAATCTCTGAAGTAGAAATCAAGTTGAAAAAAAATGTAAATTATGCAATCCTTTTATTTCACCGAGACTCGCTAATTGTTGCACACTTTTCTTTCTTTCAATAAATGCATTCATCTGTTTGAAGTCAAAAATCAGTCAACGGATCATCAGACCTAAGCTATGAAATCTATTGATTATAAAACAACGTAACATAAAAAGGCAATTCCGAATAATAACACGCGGTTTTATATCTTTGAAGTAGAGTTATCCCTCTTGCTCCGAAGTTTATATCATTTAAAATTTCTGTTAAAGTTGCTTTGTTCATTGGCTAAGGCTTCTTATTTGAACATGACTATTTCTTTAAACTTGTATCGATCAAATTCTGACGTAACAAAAATTTAGAAACTGGTTTCTTTTAAAAATAAAAAGCATCATAAAATTAAAATTCCTTTAACAGAAGAATTATTGTTTTCATTTCAATGATTAAATGATGAATCTATAAAGCATCATAAATTAAAATATCTCATTATAATTAACTTAATTACATTCTTAAAAATATGTTGATGTCTCAGTTCAATTGAAGCTTTCTTTTTCTTCAAAATTAAATGTTACTTTGTTCTTGTAGAACATTCGAAAATTCTTCAAATTCTGTATAAGTCAAACTTGTGTGATTACACGTGGATTGTAAAGGGGATTATTTTTGAAGAAATGAAGAAAAGTAGTTTATTTTAATCTTTTATAATGAATAAAAAATCTTTTAAATCAATGTGAACTAAGTAGAAAATACAATGGTTAATTTTTTGAAATTCATATTTAATTATATATTTCATATTTTGGAAAAATAACTGAATTCCTAAAATAAATTTAATAATGCAGCCATTGATAAAAGTCAATTCGAACTTCTTGTGAATGCAGTTTTGCAATACACTGCTGCTTAAAATTAAATAACTATATAATATCATTCGATTAAAAGAATGTACATTTAATTTATATGAATTCAGTTTAAAATTTAAATTTTCACGATATAAAATTTACTATGAAATAAATTGACCAATAAATTTAACTTAATCTATTTTTAATTTTTAGAAAATTTCTTTACTTACTAAATATTAATTCATTGTTAACTTTTAGGTACTTACTTAATGCTTACTGTTTACCTACTTAGTTCCATTAATGATATCAAAAAAGTAATGGTGGCTGGAATGCTCAGATTTTTCATATCTACCTTGTGGTTTTTTTAGACAGTAATAATGAAAATATTTAAGTTAAGTAATTTGTAATCTATGTTGAAAAATTAATGACCAAATAAATATTAGAAAATAAATGGAACAAAATGAGGCTTATCTAATTTTCAGCTTTTGAATTTGAAATTGTCGATTCCTCATGTTCAGATCACAATTGAAAGGTAGCATCTTTTCTGAAGAGCTATTGGTAACGCTTTTTTTTTTCTTTTTTTTTTTTTTTTGAGCATTCTCCAAAATAATTTCTTTCTATTTATCATTTTTATTTGTACAACATAGAGCTGTCTTTGTTTAACGTGCATATTTTTGCCTGTGAATTGCAGATCAAATTTTTTATATTCCTAAAACATCTTCAAAAACGATTTTCATGACGTGTCAGACAGTTATTCATTTTTTTCTGAGTTATCGGTACAACTTTCGATGTCCACGAAAATCACGAAGCATTCCCACAAAACATTCATTTGACCCTACTACTGCATGTAGTCTTTTAGCTATCAATCATAGCAATACAATTGTCTTTCCGTGATAACCCTTGACTAATAATTATACTAATTCCGCCGTACTTACACAGAGCCTGGTCATTAATTTTGATGATAAACATCCTGGACGTGTTGTGGAACTCCTGTTATTTATTATGAACACATAAACTATCTTAACTATCGATACCATTCATGACTTTGGAGTTCGAAGAAATGCAGATGAAATTTCAAGGTCCAGTATAGTGGGCTGGACCGAAAAAATGAAAAAAAATCAAAATGAATGAATAAAATAAACATCGAATGCCTTGAGCCACTGGAATCGTGAACCTTCGAACTTGACAGTAATTTTAAAAAAGAAGATCGACCTTTCTCCAAGCGAAATCGGATGACTTTGACTTGTCTGGCAACTTTCGAATGATACCCGTTCCTTAACGGGGATTCAAGCATGAATTTTTTTTTTATTTTGTTCTAACTGTATACTGGGTTTTTCTTAAAGTAATGAATAAATCATAAAACCATAACTCTATTATTTATGCACCTGATGTCATTCAGTGGATAACAATACCGTTGTTTTATCATTTGACTTCAATAAATAAATAAACAATCATCTGTTATAAATAGTTGTGGTCATAAAATGGGAAAATCGTGATAAAAACTTGACCAATTTCAGCAGTTAAATAATCGAAGTTCTTTGGTAGGACATATTACTTTAGTTCCAATGCCATTACAGGAAAATTAAATTATTTTTTACTGGCAATATGATCATGATAGCGTAGTAATTTAGTAATAAAATGATAGACCGAAAAGTTATGGATTTCGACTAAGGTCAGAAATATATGTATTAGGTAAAAGAAAGAAATTATATCTTTCTATAAGCTGAAAAATTTGTAACGGCATTTTTTCATTGATATTTGAAACTGTCATCACCATTTATTTTGTCTAATATTTTAGTCGGATATTTTTCAAGTACCAAAGTTGCAGAATAGCTTAAATTGTTTCCTAAAAAATTTAAAGTATCTGTCTCCAACATTTACTATACCACTTAACTCAATATGAAGGATTATTCGCAGTATAACATTAAATTATGTGTAAGTAAACGACAAATACCATTTGCTATATTTTCTTCCATATATATGCTTAAAAATAAATGCATAATATTTCAGATTCATAATTATACTAAAAAAACAAATGATTTTTTAAAACTCCTTGATATGAAATAAAAATAATTGGTTACAAATTTCAGTCATATTTCAAAATACTATCTAAGATGTTTCCATTTTATGATACAAAATTGTACGCAATTTTTTTAGAAACCAATTTTAACATTTCTTCTAGGAATTCCTTAAATTTTGAGTAATTTCATATTTATTGTAGTCCAGCCCACTATTGATACAACTAGAAAACGTTATCTATTAAGTCATGAAGATAATGTTAGCTTTCGAGATTTTCTAATATGAATGATATTGAGTTTCCCAAGCTGTAATTTGATTTGGAAATAAAAATTAATGAATAACTTATATGTACTATATAGATTTAATTCCTTCTTCCATTATAAAATTTTGTACTATGGTGATCCTTATATGAAAATTTTTATTTTTGTTAAATTCGATTCCAAAGAGTTACAGATTTTTTTCAAAGCAATGGTATCCCATTATTTTCAGCCATAATGTATTTTATTCAAGAATCAAATAATTTATAAGTTCGATTACAATTTAAAGATAAAGTTATGAAATATTAAAGATGAATTAGATCGCATTAGTTATAAAAGTAGATATCACAGAGATATACAATATCTCAAAACAATGGTATTCGATTTCTGTCTGACACAGTCCATATAAGAGAAATTTAGAAAAAAAATCACTTATGTGTACTATATAGATCAAATACCTACGTTTATTTCAGAATGTACAAAAACTTTATTAATTTTATAGAATACTATGTAATTTATTTGCAAATAGATGTAATTTTTAAAAAGTATGCTGTTTTATTCAGCCATTATCTTTATTTATTGATAACTAATAATGAATCCTATACCAAAAGTTGCACATAATGTTTCATAATAATGTACAATATTCTGCAATATTATATTATTTAATATTCTACAATGTTACAAACTTTATTTAATATCAAGCAATAATGAAAAATATATGTGAACTACAGGGGATGCAATACTAATCATAGATATTAATATCCTTGTAATTTTTTAAAATATTGATAATCAGTTTTATTCAACCATTATCCATATTTCTTGATCAAAACAATAAATGTGGATATATCGCAGTATGTTTCTCAACATTGTACAATATTTTATTATAGTACAATATTTAATATTCAACAATATTGTACAATATTAAAAATAATGCTTAATATCAAATAGTAATGTACCATATTAATTATATTGCTTAATATTAAACAATATAATATGATATTACGAATATTATTTAATGTGAAACAACATTGTAAAATATTACGAATATTGCTTAATATGAAACAATATTGTCAAATAATACTTATATTGATTAACGTCAAATAGTTTTGCACAGTTTTACAAATATTGTACATATATTTTTAATACCAAACAATATTGGACAATATATATACTGATGGGAAAAAAATCCCAACACCAAGAAAAAATTATTGTACAGTAATGAAATTTTAGGAATACATTTTTCTAGGTAACATATTTAATTGATTAAAGTTTCAAGATCACAGGTAGAGCCATTGGCGAGAAGAGCCATTTCAAATGTGAAATGTTGGTACATTAGTAACTGGTGTAACCGCCAGAATTTTAAATGCAAGCATGCAAACGTGCATGCATTGTGCCGTACAGGTGTCGGATATCAGTTTGTGGGATGGTGTTCCATGCCTGTTGCACTTGGGGGTCAATGCAGGGACGGTTAATGCTGGTTGTGGATGACGCTGGAGTTGTCGTCCAATGATGTCCCATACATGCTCGATTGGAGAAAGAACTGGTGATCTAGCAGGCCAAGGCAGCATGTCGACACTCTGTACAGCATGTTGGGTTACAACAGCGGTATGAGGGTGAGCGTTATCCTGTTGGAAAACACCCCCTTGAATGCTGTTCATGAATGGCAGCACAACAGGTTGTATCACTAGACTGACGTACAAATTTGCAGTCAGGGTGCGTGGGATAACCATGACAGTGCTCCTGCTGTCATACGAAATTGCTCCCCAAACTATAACTCCAGGAGTAGGCCCTGTGTGTCCAGGCCGCAGACAGGTCACTAGCAGGCGTTCACCTGGCCTCCTTCTAACCAACAAACGGCTATCACTGCGACCAAGGCAGAACCGGCTTTCATCAGAAAACACAACAGATATCCACTCCGTCCTCCAATGAGCTCTAGCTTGATATCACTCACGTCGCAAACGGCAGAGTGGTTTGGAGTCAATGGAATGCACTGTACAGGGCGTCT
This sequence comes from Argiope trifasciata, assembly GCA_026543055.1. Taxonomy (NCBI): domain Eukaryota; kingdom Metazoa; phylum Arthropoda; class Arachnida; order Araneae; family Araneidae; genus Argiope; species Argiope trifasciata. The sequence continues at coordinate 4,172,856 of JAPMOQ010053704.1, read as the reverse complement.
GGCTCGGAGCTGTCGTTGAAGTAACCGATTTGTAACAGTTCGTTGTGTCACTATGGTGCCAACTGCAGCTCGAATTTCAGCTGCAGACGCAGTACGATTAGCACAGCCATATGCCAAATACGACGGTCTTCCCTCTCAGTAGTACCACGTGGCCGCCCAGAACCTGGTCTTCTTGAGGCAGTACCTTCCCTTGACCACTGCCGCCAATACTCATGCACAGTAGATAAATTCCTGCCAAGTCTTTCAGCAATATCGCGGAAAGAAAACCCACCTTCTCGTAGCCCTACAACACGACCTCGTTCAAACTCAGTGAGCTGTTGATAATGGCTTCTTCGTCTTCTCAGAGGCATCCTTGACTAACATTAACCCACTATGTCAAATCTCAATCGTAAATAACGATCACGAACCTTACAGCGCATTTTTAAAGCAAACCTCATTTGCATGTTCATAGTGTCGCTACTAGCGCCACACTTACGCGTAGCTCGAAATTTGAATCGACGTTATCTTTCAGATGTATAAACGCGCCTACCAAATTTCGTTTATCTAGCACAGCTCCTTCCTAGTGTTGGGATTTTTTTTCCATCATTGTATGTGCTACTGTGGATGAAGACTACGTATAGATATTTATCTCATTTTAAAATATCTAGAAAATTGTTAATTATGTAGAACATCTAGTCAATTTCTAATTCTGACAACGCATTGATATGATTCTCACTTATCGCTGATAAATTTTCTATCACTAAAAATCAGAAAAGTTTGAAGTAGCATGTTTATTACTAAAGTAGTTATCAATTTGATTGAAAACGTCATAAACCAGCCTTAAAAGCGGCGGTTTATCCTCCAATCTTGATGCCTACCATAATGCAAAAGATGCTAATGCTCGTGAGATTGCTCCCAAAAATTGATAAATAACAGTCTGCGTTTTCAACACTTCATTTAATAAATTATTTTCTTCCCTTCAACGTGAAAGATACAAATCGCGAGGCAGGGAAAATTTGAAAAATCGAATCTAATATGTTGCTCATCGTGAAACCCCCACTAACGGAACTGATAAGAACGGTCCCGAAAAACACGAGCTTCCGAAATTCGTGAGTTAACAGTATGGGCCCATTAAAAATTCATGAGAAAATGTGTCGTGAGTTCTGGAGAGCTTTTCCGTTCGTTACAACGTAAATAGCTGTTTGCCTCTCTCACTGCAGCTGTCGCTTGGTAGGTAAAGGGTGCTCAAATGCACTTCTGGTGTGTTTTCTAACATAAAAAGTGAAATAAAAAATAATAGGGAAAAAGAAAATTAGGTTTCACGACTTATATTAAGGCTCGCTCTGAAAACTGTTTTTATTTGTTAGCTGCGCCTCGTTAGTATCAAACTTGACTTCTGTTTGAGGAGAACTATTCTGGTAAGTGCTTTTAAGAAGAGTGCCTCAGACTTCGGCTCAATTTAATGCTTTCTCATTTTTGCAGTTTCAAAGAAGAGAAGCTACAGTTGAATAATTAATGTTGAAATACTAGACGATTCATGTTTTATTTTTCTTACAATAATCCATATTTCAGACTGTTACTAGTTCAGATTTGATTGTGATAAAAAAGGGTTCTACTTTAAGTTAATAAATTGAGTTGGAATTTTAGATATAATATTATAAAGACCATCATTGAGATTTTAATTATTTATTTATAAAAGAGGTTATATAATAATTGAGCTATGAATGAGATTCGTAAAATAAATAAATTATTATTATCATCATCGAGATCATAATTATTTATAGATAAGAGGTATAAAAATATAAATAATAATAATGCATTTTATTATTATTTACAGATTTATACTAATTACAAAGTCTAAATTTTTAAATAATTGAGATATGAATGAAATTATAAAATAAACAAATTATGATAATCATCATTCAGATCTTAATTATTTATAGATAAGATATTTTGAAATAATCCGGCTATGAATGGAAATCGTAAAACAAATAAATTATTTCAAACATGAAGCAAGAAGTTTATTACATGGAATGAGCTGAAAGAATGGGAATATGGATGAATAAATTGAAATATAAATGATTAGATAAAAATATGAAAAATAAAAATGTGAATGAAATCCCAGACTGTCATACTTATGATTTCTTTAATTAAAATAAATAATATTAGGTGTTAAAATATCTGTTGCGATCGCTCATAATTTAAGCTATTTTGGGCTTACGCTCATCTGATTAGCAAAATTTTAATGTTGATTTTTCAAAATTTATTATTTTTTAATGATTCTTTTATTTAAAAAAAAGAAATAGGATGTTCAATATAATTTTGGTCTGATAACTAATTTCAAAACCATTAGAATAAAACATATATTATCAGCTGAAGAAATACTTTAAATTGCATTTTTTTGTCGTATGAATCATTATTACTGAAAAGTGAATTTTTATATAGATTTAAGATTGTTTAATAAAATATTTTTAACACAGTACATTTAATAAGTAAAATTTGGTTCTTCTGACAAAATTACGAACGATACGAAAAGCTGACAAAATTACGAAACTATACAGATCATTAATTTAGACGATTTTGAATTATTTCATCTACCATTTCAAGGAAGATCAGCTAGTTTGCAAGCTGTTTCTGGAACCTTCTGTTGACTAGCTTATGTTATTGGAATTAACATAAGCTAGTCAACAGTTAGTCACAGTTACTATTTATTCCAATTGAATCTACAGAGTCAAAGATATTTTACAGAAGGTGATTGATTAATGGTTCCATGGGATTGTACATAAATGTAGACTTCGCATTTTCAGATAAATTTATTGATTTAAACGATATAAAATATACTTATTTATATTATTTAAATATTTTCTCCATCTAGTCGTATGTACTTGTCTTTAATAATTTAGTAGCATATACAATAATGAAGTATAATAAATTAGAATAACAGGTACAATAATTTTGCAACCAGTTCAATAATTAAGTATAATAATTTAGTATGACTAATATAATAATTTAGAAACTAGTTCAATAATCAAGTATAATAATTTAGTATAACACACACAATTATTTAGAAACAACTTCAATAATCAAGTGTAATAAATTATAATAACAAGTGTAATAATTTAGCAACTAGTATATATTCAATTGCTAACTCCACAAATCAATTCATATAAAAGAACTTAATGATCCATGTAAAAGACAAGACATAATGAGTTAATATTTAAAAACAAAAATAATACTTATGTTTTTAGATAAAGCAAAAAAGAATAAAAATCTATTTATACAAAACAGCATTTTATTGATACAACGTTTCCAAACTAGCATTCAAATTATACATCAAATTGCACATCTTTAAAAAAAAATTGGAATATGTAAATCACCATCATAAAATTAAATTATTTTATATTCATCTCATATGCAACAGGATACAGTGAAGGAAACCGTGGCATACATGAGCTGGTGAAATCACCTACATGACACCCAACATCTTTACACTTCGTTCTTCTTTTTTTATATACAATTTAGACAAAAAAAGTTTTTTTAATGAAAATTCGATTTTCTCTCTCATTTTACGAACTTGAAAAAAATTAAATATAAAAAAAATGATTCGCGAAAGTTTAAAAACTTTCAGATACTTCTTCCAAATTTTTTATCCCCAACGAAAGTATTTTAGATGAGAGTTTTTTTCCAATAATACAACAACACGTTGCATTTTTTCTTTCTTTAATTTTCCTCCTTTCTCTTCCTTTAACTCAATTCAACTGTAAGCTATAATTAAAGTTTGAGTTTATCTGGCGAGAAGAGAAACTGTTTCCTACTCTACAATTTGCGTCTGAGGGATCGAATGCAGCTTTAAAAACAATTTAGAAGTGGGTGAGGTAGGGTAAAGGAGACGGTGCGTCTTCAGATACAATTTTACTCTTTTCAAATGAGTTCCAGCTACGGACCAATCAGAGGAAGAAAAATAGAGTGTTTTTTGCCTCTTCCTAAACCGAAGAAAATCTTAATTGTTTTCTCACGGTTGTGGTAAAACAGTAAATTGAATCTCAAACCATCCAGGATTGTTTTTCACCGAGTCCAATAAAAATGAAACAAAGTGTGAAATTGAATTGCAGTTCCGAGTTGCTTGGGTTACAGAATGCTCTACCCGTTTTTTTTAAAGGATCAAATAAACTCATGAAGTTGTTGCTTGCCAGGAGTATATTGGGCGGATTTGGCGCAACCTCTAACTCTTGATGAAATATATTTTTTTCCAATTAATTTATTGGATGGCATTAAACTTTTAATTAATTTTTTTGTGTTGGATTTAAAATGGGTTTATCAAAACAATGAAAGCCATTTAAGGTATTTAATCGAACTATTCTTTTATAAACCTTTGAATTACTCTATAATATTAATAAAGTAATTAATTTTTATTAGTTTAATTACATAACAGGTGTGTTATTATATATTGAATAAAACAGGTTGTTGAATGTAGAACAGCCAAAATTGTACCATGTTTTCTTCGAACCTAAGGAAATGTTTATTTACTAACATTTTTAAAAAAATATTTTAAACAAAATTTTAGTTAATAAATGTTTTTTTTTTATTTTAAATTAGTTTGTAAGTAATTTTAAATTATTTTGTAAGTAACTAACAGACGTTAACAAGTTAATTATTTCGGCCTCTTCAGAAAATGTTTATCTAAATTGTATCACAAAAATTAGACGAATATACGTGTCAAACGCAGAATATGATTCATATGAAATTATTTCGCAATGAAATAGCTTTTTTTTTTATTTCAACAATCACATTAACTAACTAACTAACTAACATACATTAACCTTAAACTAACATACATTTTTTATATGAACGAAAAGGAACAAAAAGTATGGATGATTAATACAACACAACGATACAATTAACAAAAACAATTCATATGATATGCGTATAATATTAATAATATTCGTATAATATTAATTTCATTTTTCATTTCGATAATTCATTTTTATCATGATGAATTAATATTTTATTTGCTCCATCGATTTCGACTTGGTCTCAAAGTGTTTTAAACATCTTAAAAGTAACTAATATATTTGAGTTTTACTTCTATTATAATTCAAACTGCAAATTGTCCTTCGAATTACACCTGACGAATAAACTCGTCCTAACTCAAAATTTTGCACTATTTTTCATGACGAGTATCCTCGTCAAAAACAGTTAACTGGTTAAAGCTGAATCATTTATAGCTTGGAAATTAATTTGGATTAAACTTTTATCGCATTTTGAAATTTAATAAAATTTTGCTAAAGAAAACTTTAAAAATCACGATACAGAAATTAAGTTTAGTTTGAAATTAATCGCAATCAATATTCTGACCTGACAAGATTATTATCAATGGCTTTGTTTAGTCAATAAAACTTTCAAACTCTTTACTTGTAATAAGGAAATAAGGATTTGCATATAGTAAAGGGAAATAAGAGCATATTCAAATCGAAAAAAAATTACAGAAAGTCTAGGAATAAAGTTAATCCTAAATAATTTTTGTTCACGAACAAATTCGTTTCTGAAAATGTAATAAAAATAAATATATAGGCAAGAATAAATGATGAACGAAATAATAAAATAATTGGATTCTTTTCAAAATAAACATTAATAAATAAAATGCTTATTCCGCTTTATGTAGCGTTATTTCTATTTTTAGTACCTGTTATTTAAAAAGGGAATACAACAAACTTAACGAACTAAAAATGATATTGAAACATAGAAGTGCAATGGAAATTATCTTTCAGATTTTTTGCGAAAAGTATTTATACAAATTTAAAGTGCTTATAATTTTCTTTGAGATTTTATTTTACTTTTATAAAAGTTGAAAGCAGCAGTTTGTGTTCATTATACATCCCTTATATTTTCATTTTAAATCTTAACGTAGCATTATCATTAATAGAGTTTTGCAAAATTATTTGAAAAAACCCACACACACAATTAAAGGAAATGAAATTGAATTTGAATAGCTGGTTATAGTTAAAACCGAATTACAAAAACGGATCAAATTTTATCTTTGATGCTTTTTTCTCTTATAGTTCTAAATAAAATTATAAAATTACTTGATTTTTTTATACATTTATATGAAAAAAATATATACAAATGCAACGAACTGAAATGCTAATAAAGAGGTGAATGTAAAAGTGATTTTAAATTATTTCATTTCAATATCAGGAAAGTTACCAGCACAAAAGCCTCTTTTTATATTATAACGTTTATACGCTACTTTTACAAAAGCTGTGCTATTACGTAACTACTATTCGTATATATTATAGAATCAAATGATATTTTCATTTTAAATTTTAACTCAATGTTATCATTAATAACGTTTTACAAAAAAAAATAGAGTACGAATTGAAATTGAATTTTTATCGTTCTTTATGGCTAAAAGCGAATTAAAAAAATTTAAAAAAATTGTATTTGTTTTTGATATTTTTTTTATTTATAATTTCAAATAATATAAAAATATTTTTATATATAACATAAGAACTTATAAAAGGATTGCAATGAATTATTTTATCAGGATTTCATTGTAAAAATGGCTCAAAATCATTCTATTTCAATATCAGGAAAGTAACCTGCACGAAAGCCTCTTTTCATATTATTCTATTTCATTTTGATTATATTTCCTAGTTTGACCTCCTCAAACAGTTATACGAAATAAGCAATACGTTTTCTTTGACCTTCTCATAAGTAGATTGTTTTTTCTCCTGATCTTTCACCTGGGCGCAGTTTAATTCAAAGGCGATCTTCAAACATTTGACCGTCGGAAGAAACAGTCACAAAGTTATTATTTCTTCTATAAAGGGATGATATATTGACCGCATCGCTTCCTCATATTTTGGCCTGTTAAACTTTAATTCCAAGCATGAGAATGCATTAACCCGTAGAGAAAGGGGAAAAAGCAAGGAAGTATAGCAACAGATGGGGGAAAAAATCTCTATTAACATGTTACGGTGAACTGAAATGGATTTTTTTGCAAGAAGAGTGAAACTGTATGGTCAATTCCGGAACAGGTCTAACTTATTCTACCGCGACCTTGACTGTCACGACCCCCAAAAAAGTAGGAAATGATATTTCTAAAGCATTTTTTTCCTTTCATTATTGCATTGCACCTCTTCAAACATCTGCTGCATTCATTTACCGCTGGTGCGATTATTTTGGCAATATTAAATATCGTTTGGCGTTCTAAGTGATTTTGATTTCAGCTCTTTTGTTATAGGACCTCTTGGGCGTGTGTATATTTTTTCTTTTTTGTCGTGAGATGAAATATTTTTTCTTCGCGTTGCATATTCTTAGCATATTTCTCCATTTACTTCTCATAGTTTAATAAACAGAATGAAAATCAAATTCAATATGCAAGTAAACTTTTCATTCGTTTTTGTCATCGTCAGTCAGGGAATAAAAATTTTAAGTATGAGAAAATATTTAAGAAATAATTCAACATAAATTGTTTTTGCCAAAGTATTAGAATTGAATAGCTTATATTTAACGAAGAATAATTTTTGAATCCTTCCTGTTTTGAAATTTCAGCTTTTCTGCTTAGAAATTCCATTGTAATTAATATAAACATTGAGAATATTAAATATAATCGCCAATTTTTCTAATACTTAACATAAAAGCCTTTAAAACTAGAATACTATTTTCAGCCAAAATTTAAAGAAGCAATCGATTTTAAATTTCAAATCCAATGGAAATTACTATAAATATCTAAAACAATGCATTAAATAATTTATAAACCTCCAGCAATTTACTATTATAGATAACAACGATATTGTTGCTGCTAAATTAGAAAAAAGAAGAAAAAAAAACCAATGCAATAAATTGAACATTAAAAATAGACAATAATGTTACGGCCTATTATTATCACCGGTATAAGATTAATAATAATAGGCAATTATAGAGAATAAACAGAAAATAAAACACACCGTAAAGCAATGTCAAGGAATCAAGATACTTTAAAATCTTTAAAAGAATTTAGAAGATTTACAGAAAATTATAATATTACTGAATATACTAACGTGTCGATCTGACAGTTTATGTTAAGAAATACATAGTCAAATACGTTCATAAAAAGCATCTGAAAAGAGAAAATTAGTTTTTAAAAGTATTATTAATGTTTGTTATAGTTACCGAAATATTTATCATGCTAATTTTTTTAATAATTTGCTTTCCAAAAATTATTACAAACAAATGATAGATTAAATAAAAACTTACTATGATATATTTTGAACAAGCAAATTACAAAAAATATACAATAAAGGAAAACATTGAAGAAAAAGAAACAGTTTCGTAGAAAATACTAACATGTAAATTTGATTATTTTTTTAAGAAATGTTTAGATAAACATGCATATAAGAATCTATCTGAAAGGAGAGAGTTTTTAAAATTGGAATCAGTGTTAATTAATGTAAGAAACATTTAGTATTTAGTAATTAGATTTTTTGAAGATTCAGTATTAGTTAGCATTTGAATAGTTAACAAGTTTTTTGAATATTTTGAATCTTTACAAATTTTATTTTAATCACTAATCGAAGTATATTGTTATAATAGTAAATAGTTTGATTTTTCTTTTCTATAGACATGAAAATTCGCTTTTTATATAAACAATTAAAATTCGTTTTCTTATAAAAACAATGAAAATTCTCTTTGTTATATAAGCAGTGAAAATTCATTTTGTAAAATAAGCAATAAAAATTCGCTTTTCTATAAGCAATGAACGCTAAAAAAGATTTTATGCGTTTCTATAAATGTTTGCCAGTTCAAAGGAAATCTGGAAGGAAACTCGTTCATAGAATTAGCAAATTAAACTATACATTTTCTTTGATTATTTGTTCTTATGAGCTTTAACAAGTCTCATTAAAGTTGGCTTGTCATAGCAATGAATAGAGGCATTTTATTTTTATTTTCTTATTTATAATATATTCTATAGATGGTGCTAATCTTATAAAAATATAAATGAAATTAACATTCGAATTATATTGCTAAATGTGCCGTATCGTTTTAATATGTCACAATCATATGTAATCAGTGTCCGACTTATGGATATCCTTAAATTTGATAAATATTTTGCTTTATGTTATTTGATTGCAAGATGTGAAAATTAATATTAGATATTATATTTATTTATATTAAAAATTGCTAGAAGCATACGAGCAAAACTGATATTTTAAAAGTGATTGTAATGTTTTCCAGAGCTTTGGACATTAAGGGACTAATGCATTTGGCAAGCACTAATTGAACCAATTTGTAGAACTAATGCATTAAACAAGAGTCTCACTTGATTTGTAGGATAAATAAAACTAAACGAGGGTGATTTGGCAACCTGCCGAGAATTTCGGAAAGGTTTTCTGCGCTTTTGGTTCATTTTTTTTTTTTTTTTTTTTTTTACTTTCTGTCCTTCTTATGATCGTTCTTAACGATTTACCTTCTTTTAAGGAAAAAATATATACATATAGTTTGAAATACTTTCGAGTGTAAGTATTATTTTTGACATTACGTCTGTAATTTCTGAATAAATTTAAATTATTCTAAGGAAATCCCTCCCTTCAACTTCAAATTCTAGCAGGTTTTTTATTATCACTCACATTTTAAAACTATGTTAAATAAAAAAGTTTTGCCTTTCTAATTCATAATGAATGATAATAAGAATAAACAATAAATAATAAACTCTCTAGCGGAAATTATATCAAATTTCAGTTTTCAGTTGTTATTGAGTGTCAAGTGGTCCCAAGACGCTACGATGCGCTGTTCGAAAACTATTTATTATTATTTAGCGATGAGTAAGTAAGAAAAATTTGTAAACTATTTCTTTAAATTATCTCTAAGTTTTTTATCCTTATCGTCGAAAATAAATTTTCATTCCAAAATAATAATATTAATAATAAATGGTTCAAAAACAAATGATTATAGTAAGAAATAAAATAACATTAACATACAAGTATTAGACAAACAAATGCATATTATAATTCCTTTTTTGAAAAAAAAATGATGCAGTTCATTTCAGTGTCCCGAGATGAAAACTATTTAACTCTTGCTCTTCTCAAAGGGTGGAATTCAGAAAGATAAACATTTATTACGTGCCCTAATTCAGCCAATAATTTGAATACATCCTTATTTCTAAATTGACTCATTCCCTCCTTTCATCTTTCATTTCTCCCCTTTTTTGAAGAAATGAATTCTTCCTGACATAAGCGCGAAAATGCAGACGATTTTAGAATCCTAGAATAAACAGCAATTAGTTTATTACTTAATCATTTTAAGATTTTATTTAGAATTTACTTAATTTCTGTATATTTCAAATTTTTAAAAAAATGCAATTTTCGTTTATTTTACACTTTTAGTATTTTTTTAATTATAGTTATTTTATTTATGTTTTGACTTATAATATGTATTGATGCTAATAAAGAATAACTTGAAAATAAATAATGGCTTGGGTATCTTTCCAATCACAAACTCATTTTTCCTACAGTAATATCATCAATGTCACAGAGTTCCGGCATTTCTTAATTCACGGCTATAGCAATGATTTAATATTGAAATTAAATCAATAACACTTAGTTCGTGATGTCATTAAATATTTCTTATAAAGCTTCATTTAACAGCCGTTACAAACTATAAAACAAAACAACATATCAATTTAAATAATGGTTAGATAACATAAGTAAAAATAAGTAATATAAATCTCAAATTTCTATATATACCTGAATTCTTTTCGAAAAAAAAAATTAACACATCGCAATATTTTAAACAAGATTTTTCCATAACATCATTAATTTTTATTCTAAAAATATATAAACTACGTTTGATTTTGTCTTGTTTAAGGGCATCTTCAAATCAATAAAAAATGAGCCGCTATTGAAATTGTAAAAAAAGACCAAGATAATTATTTTTTTTCTATCACAATACAGTGATTTTCATTTTTTATATCGACCTGGATGGACTTTTGATTTGGTAACGGTCACAAGTTCTTTGACCTTTTAGATCATGTTTTTTTTTACTAATTTTTTAGTTGTTTTTTCAAAAGATATGTTCTTTTCATAAATGCGATTGAAAGATATCTTTCCATCATTAAAAAGATATCACTTCCTCTAAAAACAAACTTGATTTCTTTTAATTGGCGTATGAGGAAAAAGAGATAAAATCATTGGCTTCCGTATTTCGCTTTGGAAAATCTTATTAAGATTGATAATTCATTAATGAAAGTTTTAAATGATATTTTGTTGTATTTATTAAGTCATTTCATCAGTTTAGAACGTTTTCTGAAATTTAATAGAATGAATTTTTAAAATGAAAGAAATGAAAAACGGAATAATGCTTGTATGAGTAGGGAATTTTAAAAATTGGATAAAACATTTGAATTACGTTGAAATAATGTATTAAATACAAAAAGTTACATTTGTTAATCAATTTAACAATTATAGATTGTTAAACAAATCTTTAAATAATATTTTGTTGTATTAATTAAATCATTTAATTAGTTTAGAACGTTTTCTAACACTTTATAGAACGGATTTTTAAAATGTAAGAAAGGAAAATCCAAATGTTGCTTGTGTGTGAATCAATTTTAAAAATATGGACGAAACTTTTTCAATGCTATTTTAATAAACTATTAAATGGAAAAAAATAAAGAGTTTTGTTATTTAATTATAAAAATTACAGATTGAAACATTGTAGTTTTGGAAAATGGAAAAGAGCAAACGATTTTCGGAATCGCCACTCCTGATGAAAGAAAAACGCATTTGGAGAGAGATTAAAAATTCACCATCTTGTATAAACAGACTTATTACATTTAAAATAATCATTATATCTATTTTTAAGACTAATTTTTTGAACGGAAATGACGTTTTTAATAAAGAAATATGAAATAATACCATTTTGACTTTATGGCATAAGAAGAAAAATTAACTACGAAATTTCACAAACTTGAATTATTTATGAAATTTAATAATTTTAAAATTTAATTCAAAAGATTACAAGGAGCTAAAATCATATAAGCAATTTGGATATTTATTAATTTATTCATGAACATTACTTATATAATAAACAACAATTAAGAATCTTCTAAACTAAAACAAAACAATAGAGAAAATATAAAAATCAAAATAAAGAATAATAAAATGTTACAAAATACAACGATATATTAAATTACAAGGGAAAAAACCTTGTTTCTACTCTAAATGATTATTATGAATAGCTTAGAATACTAAAAACATATCATTAATTTGAAGAACTCATTGTTATTTTCTGGAAAAAAATATATAATTTTAAAGAAATGTAATTATTTTTTAACTGGGAAACGAGTTGACAATTCATTAAAGAGAAATAAAATCGAAGCTACTTAAAAGAATGTATCACTTTTATTTTACATATGCGTTACAAAAAATAATCGTATTGAAAACTAAGATTCAACCATTAGTAATTCATGCAGACAGCTAACGAAAATATTCTATGCGGCAAAGAAGGAAACGTTTAGTATCACATTTACTTAATTACTTTTTAAATTTGAGGGTTAAAAATATGTTTAAAATTGCAACGTTTCTTATTTCCTAATAAATAAGAATTAAAAAAAATCGTATGGCTAATTTAATAGATATTGCTTAGCATCGCATATTGAATATTTTTCTTTCAAAAAAAAGGATATAACTTATTTGAAGCGAAATAGTATTTTCTTTGTTGATTCTATTTAAAAGAAATAAAGTCCTTTTATAGAATTATATTTTGTAAAGGATAAATAAAAACTTATTTTATAAGTACTTTTAGTTAATATTGAAACAAGTTTGTTTTAAAGGAATTTATATTGTACTTTTTCCTAAAAGTGAAAATTTTTTCTATGTGTATTGCTATGTCATAGTATAAATTTTTTTAACTATTAATTTGCACTTAATCGTGTATACTTTTTTATTACATAATTGTAGTAAATAGTGTATTTTTTAATTACATAATAGAATACATTTTTAATTACTTAATTATACGTAATAATGTACATTTTCTTGTTTACTATTATCCATTGGTGGACAATTGCTAAAGATTGATTACAAACGTCGTATTGCCATCCGTCCTTAGTAATTGTCCATTAATGCAATACGTAATATAAATGCCAGATATAAAAATTACTGAAGTTTTGAAATATGATGCACTAGCCTATACAGATGAGTAGTTAGTTCACTGCAAATTATTATATTCAATTTTATCTAAATAGATGAAATTATATATCCAGAAATCAGAATATCCCAAAACCAGAATGTTTAACTTCGATTTATTTAATCCTGGGAGGCATAATGTACAAATGGTAAGAGATACGTCAATTTACGTCGTGATACAAGAGTAAAACAGAGGTCGAGATTTCCCCCTTAAATGATTTTATGCTATGAGAGTATGATAGGGATTTCTTTGGCACGTGTTGATTTAGATGAGGGAATTTTAGATATCTTTTAAAGAATTAACATTAAAGATTTTTATCTCATCACTCAGAGCGTGAGAATTTGCTGTCTGCAGCAGTTTTACAGAGCTGGTTTTGGATTAATGAAGTAAAACTGTTGGAAATGGATAGCAAATTAGAAAAATTTTTAGCATGAAGTAAATGTGGGCTAATTTAAGACAAAAATTTATAAATGAATTAATTTTTAAATTATATATATATATATATATATATATATATCATTAAAAAGATAATTTTTAAAAAATATAAAAATTATTTTTAAACAATAATAAGGCGTAAGCTATTATGGAACGATATCAAAATTTAGCATAATTTTTATTAGTTAAAATTATAATTTAAAATCTAAAAATACTCGTTCCTGCGTATTTTGTAAATTTCCATCTTTCAAAAAATATATATACCATGTTTCCAGTCTTAAATCAAACGATCCTACATGTAGAGAGCCAACGTATGCATATACATTCGTATTAGTAAAGATAGTAATCTATCTAAACTCTTAATATTAGTCTATAAACCTTCTTATAAACTGCCTCAGGAAAAAAAAGTTTATCGAGACTTCAAAAAAGCGAACTTTAAACTAACTTTTAACACGGCAAATTTGTTCTTACACACACAAACCCACAAAAGAAAGAAATTTTAAGAACAGCGTAGAAATCCAAAATAAAAAGAAAAGAATCCAAATCGAGCAGTCACAAAGATGTTTGGAAAAGAAAACAAAGTAAAAAATATATATATTTTTTTCAATCTTTCAAAACAAACGGGTTGCATTTTTGGAAAACTTTCCAATTCCATTTTAGTGCAAAACGGGTCAACTGTTTGTTTTATTTTTCCAATCTTTTCCACGTCCCCGGAATGATTAGGGTATGGGAAAGAACAAAAGTTGTCCCACGTAGAGATTGATATCATTCGACCCGTGGATTCCTAATTTCATTAAAGGAAAGGTTTTCGATGTCTTCAAGCGTCCGCGTGGAAAAAAAAATCAGCCCATCCATTTAGGTGATCCGCTCGTGTAAATTTAAAAGCAGTCTCTCATTTGACAACGATAAATTAATAAATCATTTATTATTCGAGATTATACGCTCATCAATGTTTTCAAATTTCTTTGGCTTAGTTTTTGATTACTAAACTTCGTGTATATCTGAAAGTATTTGAAGAATATGGAAATTGTATAGGTTGCATAACTCTACTACTTCCTCTTTTAATACAATAGATACCTTAACAATATCAAAGTATTATTCCCATGATCCTTTTAAGAGGGAGGTAACATTATTATACTGTATTCCAAGTGATTCTCGTGTGCTTTTCCAGTTCGTGTTTTTTTCTTGAAACTTAGAAAATAATTAAATAACTGTTTCTGAAACTCGTCTATTGTTTTCATCTACCTCGTATTGGAACTAAAAAAGAGTATCGTCCTTCTACAAAGTTCTGCTTCAAAGCGCTCCCCCCCCCCTTGTCATTGCCAAAACTATTCGACAATAGTTTAAACTAGCATTAGGTTATAGTTTTTCGTTTTTATCTGAATCAAAAATTGCAGTCCTTTTCCGAAACTGATGGTACAGACTTATGAATTGAACCAAGACAATGATACTTGTTATTATTAGAAAATGAATATGATGGACTAACGCTGTTAAGAATTTACTTAACTTGAAAATAGGAGATATTATTTTCTGTTAAAAATTCCTTAATTCGTAGTTCCAAAGCTCTAAGAATAATATATAGGAACTGCTTTATTAGAAATCTTGATATAAGTCGAAAGATCTTAAATTTAATTATTTCTCTATTTTTGAAATCATGCGAGGATTATTTTGAGACGTATCTCATACTTTTATCTATGGCTACGGGACCATAGATAAAATTAGATTCCTGATAGATTCATGACCTTGTATCTGTCTTTTAAAATTTCATCACACTAGCAGGAACGTTTTGATTACGCCAATATAGCTTTGATTAAGCCAATATAGCTAGTAGTACCCCAGGTATATTTTTAATCTTTTGTGGAATAAGATCATGGTTCTCATGGAGTCAATGTCAAAAGCATGGTGCCGGATTATTTAGATCTTTCAAAAAAAGAAATCAGTAATGTGAAATAAATTTAAGTGTGAATCTACTTTTAAAGGAAGTAAATAGACTTTCATTGAATTACATCATAACAGATTAATAATATAAAATATTTTAATCCACTAGAATTTCGGTTTTATTTTATTTTATTTGTACCATTTTTATAGAATTTGATAAATCATAATTTTCATTGATTAAAAAATTATTAGCTAAAAGTTAATCGATTAAAATTAAATTTTTAACAAAAGTATTTTTCCTTTTGATTAAACTAATAATCAAATATTAAATTGTAGGTCAATATTCTATATAAAGTAAATGTTATCTCAAAATAATTTAATTTTCTCTTCCATTCCAAATGAGATTTTAATGAGGACATTAAATGTTTTTATCCTTTACTTCACATATTGAAAAAAATTATCAATTTCCTTTCTAAAGGTTACAAATATGAGAGCATTTATAAATTTGCTATAGCTTCTTAAAAGATGGCGCTTGATTATCAAATAGATAATCATTCCATTGCTTTATTCCAAATTATGATGAATGTTTAATTACTATAATAAAACACATTAAAATTATAAATAAAAAATTATTATCATAGAAAATTATTTTTTCATGCTGGAAACAAATTAGTGAAAATTCTAAAATGGTTTCAAGCTAATAAAAAAACATCAACTAGATCTGAAAGTAGAAAGTCTGAGCATGATGAAGAAAGATGATAAATTAAAGCCAATATTTTAGCTAATAACGTCAAATCTAATCATTAACACCTAATTAATTCAAACATACGTCTCTAGAAAATATTTTTGCATATTATTCTTAACTTTCCCTTGGGGTATACAAATAAACTAATTTTTTTCTTTAAAAAATATTATTGCTCAAAATAAATAAAAGAAAAGAAAAAAATGAAATCTACGTTCGCAAATTTCAAGTATCATGTGAGAACAATATTATCATTATTTGTTTAATTACTTTATTATTTGTCTTAATTGTCGTTATTTGTCTTAATTACTTTAAATCGTTAACTAGTTTAAACCGGTTTGAAACAATCACAAAGCTTCTCTATTGGTCTCTAACCCCTTTTTTCCCAACATATATAGATATAGATATAAACTTCCATTTTCAATTTTTCAAGCTGGCAAACAAAAGTTTTGCAACTCGACCGATTTTAAGACGGAGGGGGAAAAAAGTCTTTTCCTAAATATCAATGCATGCGTAATCTGACAGTTTCTTGATTGTTTCAAACATGCTTAAACTGCTTAATGACCAAAATTGATTCAGACAATATGTAAAATTCAGAGAATGGATCATGCTGTAACTTTAGATGGCGATAAATTGCCAAATGTGACAACCTTCTGAGTTATTTTGTAATTGCCCCTACAAGCGAAAAATGGATGCCTCAAAAGCGATAAATCGTCAAATTGTTGCCTACGCATTTTGGGACTTTAAAAATCTCAAATTGAAACAACAATATTTTGACACCATATGAAAAATGGAAATGTAAAAGAAAAATTCTTTAACCGGTTCTATTTGAAATATTAGACACATCTTTACAAATACGAATTCTTTAAATAAGCGGAATGAGATTTTATATACCTCCATACTTTATATCTTCTATGGACTTTATGTCTGTTTATAAATGTTATATCTTCTTCACAAACCAATTATTTCAGCCGTTATTTTTTTGAAATTGATGCTTTCATATTTTCTTTATCATATAGAAAAACGATACAACATTCATGCAATTTCTTTTGGAATAAACTTTTTGCAAATTTGCTTATTTTTAACTTATAATTACATCCTGACTCAATTGTAATGTTTTTTATTTTAATTAAGAAATTAGAATCCAATAATAAATATGGTTCGAATTCAGAAATGAAATGAGTATCTTTAATAGTGTTTCCTAGTTAAAAATTAGCTCTCATAGGCTTTTAAGTTTTTTATTTAAAATTATTGATTATTAAGATTAAAATAATTATTCTAGGTAAATCCATTGCGTTAGCTCAAATTCGATCAGAAAATCAAACTATATTTAAATAAATTAAAAATAATGAACGTTTTTGTATTCATGAGATTTAGTACAATCTTGCATTCTCTTTATATAATGCTATAAATAAAAATTTGGAACGTATTTCACACCAAAAAATAGAAGTTATATTGTTAAATTCATTTTTTTAATGTTGAAAAGCTAGGATTATTATTTCTTTTCAATAAACATTCATAAAAGCATCTAGAAAGATAAGAAGCGAAATAAAATTAAATGCATTTTAGTTATCTTAAAAGTATTAAAATATTTTAAAAGATTAAATATGGTATTCAAAATGAAATCTTTGCTGACTTCTAAGAAGGTATTCAGAGCAGAATGCATATTTTTTGCATATAAATTTCTCTTTTCTGATTCCATATGGTTAAAATTTTGCAACTCTTTTTTATTAAAATAATGTGCTGGAATTAAGCAAAATATTTACAAATCCTTTTAAAAGCAATTCTTTAAATGAAACTTACTGTATCACTGTTATTTTGCAAGATATACAGATTACTTTTTAAAGCAATTTTGAGAAAGGTATTTTTGTACTAAAACAATATATTAAATCTGATTTATTTAAATGTTTTCATTTTTAAGCCGTCGATATCACCGACAAACGATTTTTTTTTTTTTTTTTTACTCAGGGTGATCTAAAACGAGGCGAATCATCAAAACGATGAAGTTTAACTCCTTTAAAGATTACTGTTTTTTTCTTTCTAAATTGTTTTTCTTAAAACTCTGTTAAAGAAATGCTTTGTTTTCCTAAATGGAAGAAAATTAATCTTTAATAGCTTCAATACACTTAGCTGAATTTGCAGAATGTGGTTTGCTATGACAAAAAAAAATGAAGGAAATTATTCTTTATGATTCAGATAATTACATTAACCATAGGCGTTTCATCTAATAAATGTAATAAAGTACATATAGAAATTATTATTTTATTATTTTAATTTGAAAATATATTTATGTATAATATGTTTATACGTATTAAACAATTTTTACGGGCGGTGGTAGCCTGGTGATACGATCGAGTCTCGAGTCTGAAACGCTGCTGTTCAGATTCTACCAATTCCATCGAATAACCCTCTTGTAAACTTTAAGTCCGTCCGGGCCCAACATCTTCCCGTTGATGTGACGAGGAGAGGGAAGGGTCAACTCAGGTGCAGTTTTCGTCCTCTGATAGCCGTTCAAAATTCTGAGATCCGTTCCAAAATAGCCCTAGTATTGCTTTAAAAAAAGAACGTTAATGAAACTAAACTAAAAATTTTTTAGAAAAATTGTGTAGATAAAAATCTTCTAGAGCATTTAAAGGCTTTTAACTATGGGAATCAATTCACCCAAAATATAAATTATTTTTTCGTAATATTAGACTTTTTCTTGCTTCTTTCAGGCAATAATTGCACGCAAAAGTAGAATACAATTTTCAATAACAATTGAATAGAAAACGAAAAAGGAATGTTATTAAGATTTTTGATTTTTTAAAATCTTAATTTTACCTTAATTATTCTCGTTTCTTTATTTTAATTTAATTTTAAAAAATTCATTTTTACTAAACTTATCCTCTCAAAACAATTGATGTGCTTTCTTCTTCAAATAATATCATTATAACCCATATAATTGGAATAAAAGTGCTGGAATGTGTAAAATTAATTATGTAAATTCCAACAAAAGAACGTAATTCAAAATATGTGAATGTTTTTCTGTTGATGGTTTATTTAATATTGCATTCTTTATTGTTTCTAGTATTAATTTTGAAAACATAACTAAAGAAATTCGAAAGCGAAATTTTCACAATTAAAAAATTTTCATTTAAATGTTTTTAAAGAAGTTTAATTTCCATTATATGATATGATTTTATAAAGACAACTTGCACTATAGTACAATGATATGCAAGGATAACCATCTTTTTAATGAATATTATTCGATTACATTCCAAGTTAATGCTTTACACTGGTAACAATAACGAAATATTTTCGCTTAGTCATATAAAACAAATATCTTCTTGCCCTTGTTTAATTTGATTTGTTATTATAATTCCTTTTGATACGTTCTAAAATTCATTAAATTAATATGGATCATGTATAGAAATTTATTTGATTACTATATAAAAAAATTACATTTGTTCTGTTTGTTAATTAATTGAAATTACTTTTTATAACATAACATTATAACATATTTCCTCTAATAAATCATAAATAAATAAAACCAACTAGATTTCACGTATGGATTTTTAAAAAACGCTCGTTATTTTAGAATGTATTAATATTTGACACTAAAAATTGCAAGTATGAAACATTTTCATATTCTTTATTTTTATTTTCTTTACTCTTTTTATTTATTAATTTATTATTATTATTTTGGGATGGCTCGATATCTATCAGGCATTCTATTTTTCAATAGATAGATTGCTTTCGTTCGCCGGCTTGTCATCTGACTGTTGTTTAAAATTACAATATCCGTCCCAAATAGCTCTAATGGTGCTTTAAAAGGTATAAAGGTGTTTTGCTAATACAACCAAACTAGGCTATAATTAAATAAATATTTCAAACAATGTTTCATTCTATAAACATTCCTTATTTAAATATCATACTGTACCATAACATTAACTTAATGGAATGTAAACAATTTATATCTAACGTTATTTAATAGCATTTAGCAATCTGATACTAAATTACTAAATCTCTATTTGAACCACTTTGAAAACATTTACAATCATAATGCTTT
This sequence comes from Argiope trifasciata, assembly GCA_026543055.1. Classification (NCBI taxonomy): domain Eukaryota; kingdom Metazoa; phylum Arthropoda; class Arachnida; order Araneae; family Araneidae; genus Argiope; species Argiope trifasciata. The sequence continues at coordinate 4,152,610 of JAPMOQ010053704.1, read as the reverse complement.
GCGCATGAAAATTCACAAAGAATATCCATCTTTCAAGCACTAACAAATCGTGGTACTTTATTATCACCAGAGATATACTTGGTCAGAAAATAATTCATCATTCTTGGTTTGACGTAGTTAGTGAAACATTGTTCAATTATTCTAGTTTCCCTATTCATAATAATTAGTTGAAATAATTGGATAATGATCTTTTTCAATGACTTTGGTTTCATTATTCATTTATGATAGTTCTTCATTATTCAAGCATTAGTATCAGACACATGGTTATTTTGTATCTTAATTTCAGAAATAATGAATTTTTGATAACTTTCTTTACTAAAAAATTTCATGGAAACGAAACAATGTCTTTGTGTGACTTTATAATGTTACAATGTTTTCGCTACGAGTTGATTATTTATATATTAAGACTTGAAGTTCAAAAAATTGTTTTTACGTTGTTTTACCTAGTCAGAAGATTATATATATATATATATATATAATATGATTATTGGCTCACTATTAACAAAATATGGCGGTGGCCTAATTACATAAGATCTCAGATTGTGAACCGGAGGATTTCCTGTTCGAGACCGAATTCTACGGAAGATCCATCATGTAAGGGAGTCTGTTGCACATTAAATCCGTCAGGCCTAAACGTTCTCCTGCTGGTGTGGTGTGGAGGGGAGGGGATGCCAGTTCAGGTGTCGTTCTCTTCATCTGATCGCGGTTCAAAATTACGTGGTCATTCCCATGATAGCCCTCGTGTTGCTTTAGAATGGGATGTTAATGTAGCTAAACTAACTAAGTAACTAAATTGTTTTTTTAACATTTTAGAAGCAAAACATGACAAACAGTTTAAATTTTATGCAGGGTCTTTTATAACAAACTTTTTACAAATGACCCTGATCATCCTTTTAAAAATGCACAAAATTGATTAAATTTATAGACTCCATGAATAATATTTGCCGATTAGTCACATAAGCATTATCACCCTAGACAAATAAGCAATAATCCATTTCTATTAAAGCAAAGTATTAATTTTTCTATAACTTCTATGTAACTTTTTAACACAATTCTTTTACATTCAAATACGCTACTGTTTTCGGTTTCTTTTCAGAATTTTTATTATACCTTTAATATTATATTAAAATTTTATTATTGTCCTCCCATTCCCTCACTACACTGTAATCCTGACCTTCTTCTTTTTGGTGCATTCTCCTACCAAAGGGCCACTTAATGATCTATAAACCAAAAGATTGACTTACCTCTTTGTGGCTGTTAAATGAATGTATAAATCATTAAAATTTAAGAATATAATAAATTACAATTTCGCTTTACATTACACGTTTCAATAAAAGGAGGGACCAAGTAGTGAGACAACGACATCCAGAAAGTAAACATTTGGCTGTCGAACTCGCATCAAAAGATTGGAACATGCTTCACACTGTCTGAAATGAAAGCAATTACCATGTGAATGTTCAAAGTACAGTACAATGTTATTCCAATTTGAGTTCAATACGACAATTCTAATTTGATCGTGCATTTTAATAAAATGAAGATCTAAAAAATGCAGCAAAGGGTCCACACGAACAGAAAAATAAACCCCACCATACATAGAAAAAGAAGTTTAAACAGCCATATGCAGAAAGTATGTCTGCGGATATCAAAAATGCACATGCTTAAGATTTTCTGACGTAAAAGGCGACAATCTCAGAATTAAAGGGCATTTTCCAAAGTTGAATGGAAAATGTAAATTAGCAATAAATTAAATGGCAATAGTTCTAATTTATACTACATATTCCAAGAACACGAAGAACTAAGAGATAAGAAAACCCCAAACAGATAGTGTTCATGTAGTTTATCAAACAAGAATCAATGGCTGTGCTCATAAATAACAATATCTGATGTGAAATTGATAACAGTATGAATATTAATAGAGCAATAAAATACATCAATTATTGCATAAGCTTAAATAATTTTAATTTTCCGTCTTTATTGTGTTTAAATTTTTCACGCTATTGTAATATATGAAAACTGCACCCATCTGAAATCTATTATATGCAGTTGTTATACATTCGACATATCTGCGCTTGTACTTAACACACGACACATTTACCATTCCAACAAACTAGAAATAAATCCAACTCCACTGATAAATAAATAAAAATTCAGATGGCAATTTTGTTATTGATCTGAAATACGCAGAAAAGATAATTTGGTGTGGTATTTCTTTTCTTTCAAGCAACATCAAAAAAGGTATTTTTAACAATAAATGCATACCTCAACTACAAGTATTGTTCGCTGAAATTCTCAGTAATTTTACTGGAATGGATAACAGTAAACAACATAAAGATAAAGGAACGGTTCAGAGTCCTTTATTTAGTTGGAAAAACATTCAATATGCTTACGTTTATAATCTGAAGTAAAATTGTGGCTTTCTTGAACCAGACTTCAAGGTCAAAATGAGGACGTTACTGGAAAATTGTAACGTTCTGAAACGTTGAAGAGTTAAATAATAAACAAGGTACTTAAAAATATTAATCTTAAGACTTTCAACGCTAAAGACGAAATATCTCGCCTTTCATATACTTCCAATTACTGATTTCTTTGGGCTAAAATTTGTCTCTTATTTGTCTCTTTTAATTTATTTTCTTGTATAAAAAATGTCAGCAGCTGGAAGAATTGATATTTGTATTTTCATGAAGATTTTGTATCGGTAGCGTTGAAAGAAAAGAATAATATGAAGATTGAAAACAATTTATTAAATGAAAATCAAAATAAAAGTTCTTTGGTGAAACAGATATATTTATTTATACTGATTGAAATAAGGAATTTTAAGTGTTCTGTAGTGGTAAAAATAAAATGAAACGGCATATTTAGATCAAAAGAATTAAAATAATATGTTTATCTACCAAAGTTCGTAACAACTTCTTAGTATTAATCTAGAATCGATCTCAATGCGTGTTTCAAAAAACTCTATAAGTTTTTAACGATTGCTATGAATATCGGTTTGCCTTATTTCAAGCAAAACATCAAAGATATGTGAAATGTAACTAAAACCGTCACTTCATTCCCAAGTCTTGGTATTCTAATGAGCAAAAAAAAAAAAAAAAAAAAAAAAATGAAACTAAAGATTCGAAACAGCATCGTTAGGAGGAAAAGCTCAGCTGATAGCTCTGCTTATTTACTTTCAGAACTAGAAGACGAGCTACAAAATTTCTATTCCCATTAGAGTTTTCTCTTTAGGGAGAGGCAGGCATCAAACTTACTTTCTTCCTTCTATCATGGCTTTAAATATTTGACGATCCAATTAAAAATCCTCTCCCTAAGACCATCTGCAACTGAAGCCTGGAGTGGCGACAAAAGGTTTTGTTCGAAACTTTAGAACTCTTTACTAAGACACTTAAAACATTTTTCAGCGAAGTCACTGCTGCTTTTTTTTCATCGTTGTTGTTATTGGAGGATGCGAGCCATAAATAACGTCGTTGAGGGAGTATGGTCCTGCTTTAAATGGTAAAAAGTCTGCAATTTAGAAGATAGTAAACAATTTCATGGAAGTAATGTTTTTAAATTATCTGTGTATTTTGAATTCATGATTTCTTTTGAGTATTTTTTAGGTGAAAAAAAGATTTTAAAAAGTCCCCATTCTTAAAACATGCTTTTACTGAATTTCATAGAAAGTATATCTATGAAACAGAATTTATTGTTGGTAATATTTTGCAGACATCTTTCATTACTTAGTTGTGTTTTACATTATTCTAATGAGGGTTGAAAAACTATAAAATAAAAAAGCAATAGGTACAGAAACAATCATGATTAACAGTATAAACATTTCAATCATTTTTTGTTGAAAAAAAAATTAGTGAAATGTGTTGTAAAAAATAATTATCATTATAAAATTATAAGCAAAAATAAATACTTAATAAAAATGTAAAAAAATATCTTCAAAACTCTTTAAAAAATGAATTTAATGACAGATATTACTGAATCCTTACCGCTGGTTTAAAAAAGCTTTATTTTATGGACTGCTTTTAATTGCTGCAGTCTTCTCAGCAAAAAGATTGATGTGTACGATGATTGCACCTATACTGAAAAATTATAAATCATATTCCTTGATTCCTTGAAATGATACTGGCTTAAATTGTTATTTTAACAACAAAAATGAAATGTTCTAGAGACTAGGTATTTGAAAAGTGAAAAAAATGTATTTATCTGTGAAGCAAATTTTGAAATATAGTAGAATTTTGAATGTCTCTCGAAAGTTGAAATATTTACCTAGAAACTGGAAAATATAGTCAAAAAATATTATAAATATATGTTTTATAGAACAAAATGGACACTAATTCGTGTGCACAGTTTTAGGAAAATTAAATAATGTTTATTTCTCTACATACAATTTCACCTAATTAGTTAAACTAAGATTCAAATAAGCCAAATAAGCCTAAGATTAAATATAAAAGTATATTTAAACATAGGAACGATTTTAACTAGGGAAAACTTTGCTCGCTAAAAAGATTTTTAAAAAAATTATTTTTTATATTTTTAATTAGAGGATTGTCTATATTAATGCTAAAATGTAAATAATTTCTGATGTTAAAATGTACTAGTTTAAAGTATGATCGTATAAAAGTAGTAAGCAGATTAGAAATAGAACAGTCCTATAAATATTCTAAACACATCTTAGTTTCATCAATACCATATTCTTAAATAGATTGCTTTCAGATGAATTTGAATCAATTTCAAGTCAGAGCGCTTTCACAAAGCTTTTGTTGATATTAGTATGTATGCAAATATTTCTATATATCTTTTAGTAAAGTTAATTTTAGTATCAGTATTAGAATTATTATATATTTTTAAAAGAGTGTTTTACACGAATAAAAACATAAAAAATTTAAAAAAAACAAAAAAAAATTAAACTTTTATAGAAAAATACCATCGTTAGTACAGGATTTTTAGCAAAAAAATGTTAAGACCATTATATTAAATAATTTTCATTTAAAGAAAATTTATTTTTATGCCAAATATTAACAGACTTTCTTTCAATAAATATGTGATCATTTTACTGTACAAGCACTCATCCATAACCCAATTACAATACAAAGTGACAAAGCACTCAACCATAACCTAATTATAATACAAAGTGACTAATCTAAATTCAAGAATTTAAAACATGTGAATAAAATAATACTAACTTTCCTATAAATACGCCAGCTAATGCAGAGGTTGTTTGTAATTTTTTTGCCTATATTTTAAATACTTGAAGATTTTTTTAGTGAAACCATAAAAAATAACATCCTTGTGAATATAAAACTAAATAAAAAACTTTACAAATTACATAGATAATTATTATTTAATCTAACACCAGTCGTTTCCGTTGTTTTAACATCTTTGAAACAATTTCCAAACACATCACATTTTATTTTTTATATATGCTGATTTTTTTAACAAACACTGTGTTGAGACTTTACAAGAATTTTCTAGACTGTATCGAATCGACGGAAATTTTACTAAACAATTTTACCATCGAACCGGTTTCTCTGGAAATAACATTTTACCAATTTTCCTGAGGTACATCACGGAACACAGAGCTTGTTAATGCCCCACTTATACCCCTATCAAATACTTAGCGAAATTTTCAAGAACACTCCTATCTTCTTCGAATCTGCTTGAAAAGTTATTATCCGAAAAGCGATCTAACGTACCTTCGTCAAGCGAATAAACACAAACTCTGTTCTACCATTCTGGGATTTTAATGACGTCCGTGTGGCCGCCCCAGCAAACAAAGCCGGGGCGTTATTCCAAGCCCTTATCGGGGCTGAACACATCCCTCCGAGCAGCTACTCCTTGCATTGTTAAGACAAGGGGTTGTTTGGAAGTCTCTTCACAAAGTTCGCCATCGAATGTCTTGTTCTAATGAAGAGGGGTGATGCGGAATGGCTGCTGCCTTTCACAGAATCCTTGATGGAGATAAACGGATGGGCAAAGCTAAAAATTCGGTGAATGCGATTTCCAAAGCCATTTGGCATTTAAAATAAAGCTTTCAAATGAGTTTTGATGCGACGTGTGATGGTAAAGTTTGCTAATCAGAAGAAAGCATTTTTTGCTTAAAGTTTGTTAAATATTGCTCTCATTTAAAGACCTTTTTGTTGACAGGGGTTAATGGGAGATGGAATTTTCAGTTATATATTTTGTGTAATTAATCATAATTTTTAGTTGCATAATTTTGTGTAATTAATCATAATTTTTAGTTGCATAATTTTGTGTAATTAATCATAATTTTTAGTTGCATAATTTTGTGTGATTAATCATAATTTTTAGTTGCATAATTTTGTGTAACTTAGTATTTTAGAAACCATGAAACTCTTTTTATTACTTAGTTACTTTTTAAGTTCTGTTACACTGCGCTGTTAATTGTTAGGTATTAAACGTCGTTTCCTTCTATATCGTTATATGCAAAGCTATACCGTATTAAATTGCTTAGCATATTAGTGAAATTTTCCCATCTTTATCATCCAAATAAGAAAAAAGTCATAAGGAGATTAGCAAAAACAAGAAAAAATATTCGAGTCTAAGCAATGAAATTATATTGACGTGGAATGCACTTCGTACATTCTTTTTTAAAAAATAAAGTAAAAAAATTCTTAGTAACAGATTTCTATGATTTAAACCATGATGTTTTTGAATTTTAAGATAATATTAATATCACTTTTCTACTGTATTTTATTTTGCAAGTTTACCAAAAAGAACCTTTTCGAAATTTCGATTAGATTTTCATTTATTAAAATTGTAAGAAAAACTACTCCTTTCTAAAATGTACATGTTTGTTACATTTGTTATCAAAAGACTCAACAGATTTCCTTGTAGTAGAGTGCTAACTCACACATCATTCCAAAAACGCTAGTAAATAGATATATTCCTCTTTAATATGATGATCATAATTTCTTTTACATAAAAATAACATATGTATTAAAACTGATTATTTGTTAACTAGGTCAGTGTTAAATAATTTTGATTTCAAATTATTTCATTATTATTTATTACATATTTCATTATTACATTTATTACATATTACTTTTCAGAGAATATGTGTACTATTTGTACTATTTAGACACTCTAATTATTTCTTTCATAAATTTAAAAGTCAAAGATTCTTTATATGAATAAGTGGAAATTGAAGATTCAGAAATTTGTAAAAAAGGGACAACAAAAGTCCTTTAATCAGTTTCCACTTACTTTTAATCAGTTTATTTACTCTCAAACACTTATGTTTTAGCTGATGTGTAATCATTTATGTCCCATGAGAGATAATGATTTTTCATATAATGAAGTGAAATCAGATGAGCGTTAGAGACTTGGAAAATGAAGCTTACATTCCACCAGTTATTTTCAACGTTAAATGCTTAATCTTTACAAACATTTTCAGTTAGCTAGTAGTCTATAAAGCAGCTATATATTTACTATTACTATATATTTGTGAGAACGTATATCCTTTGAAACATATCCTACATTATAGGACAAAATGATCAATAATATAGCAACGATGATCTTATAGGTCATTCACAGTACCGAACAATCTCATAGAGATATCGTATAATATTATGACATGTATGTTAGTTTAATAATCCTTTTTAAAAATACAAAGAAATCCAGATTACTAAATACTTTATATAATAAAAGCTCGAAATAATTTTATGCTTCGCGAACGATAAAAAGGATCTCCTAAGAAATTTTTCTACTGATAACAGTTGGAAACTTGTTACAGCCTGGAGCAAAAACAACAACAAATGCCCAGGCATAATTAAACGAACGGGATGGAAATTAAAGAGAGAAAGCAGTTAAAAGGATTCTTAAATAATCCTAAATTTTCCCATTTTCCCAAAGCCCCCCGAATTACAGGATTTCCCGTGACCGCAGCCCTAGAAGGTGGTCAACCGAGAAAACAAAACTATGCAAATTAGTCGAGATAAAGGGAGGCTTGTTAGCGCCGCCGAAGTTCCCCCTTCTAAAGTTTCTGATTTCTCGTATCAGGTTTTATTAAATGGCTCAACAATTCCGAGGAATATTTGAATTTTTCAGTCTTGAGAATGAAGCAGGCATTATCGTGTATGCATTCTAAGTATTCAAAATTCAAAGCGAGTTTCTTAACTATTCATATTGGTTGCGTATGTTGAATTTTAAAATAAGTATTGGTATATTGTGTTTTTTTTCATAATTTGTATTTATTTCTTAAATCTCCTGTCGTGTATCGTTTACCATTACAAATTTCTGGCTCCGACAAATAAGTAAATTTTTTCATGGTTGAAAAGTTTTGAAATTTTTTTAGTTTTTGTTGTAATTTAAATAAAGGATATAAATAGGCGTGTTTTTTTTCGAATTTTAAAGCTTTGATTAAAATTCAGTGCTTTATTTGATTTACTTTACGTATTATAGAGCTGAAAGCATATCTGGTGTCATAATTAACTGGAAAAGTCAGCAATGCATGAAATACAAAAGTTCTAACACTAACGAAGAAATGTTAAAAGAAAGTTTGAAGAAGAAAGAAGAAAG
>JAPMOQ010053704.1:4091601-4144074 GCA_026543055.1 Argiope trifasciata | reverse complement strand
AAAGTTTGAAGAAGAAAGAAGAAAGTTTGTATAGTACGATGGAAGAAATATGAGATGATATATTTTATTTTTAGAATGTGAAATATTTCATATTAATTCAATAAAAAAGATAAATTTATTTGGTTCTCATGATTCTTGTTTGATCTTACAATAATATATCAGGCAAAACAACTTGGTTATTACAAAAACTCTGTAAAGGAATTATGAGATTATGTATTTTATTCTTAAAATGTGAAATTGTTTACATTAATTCAACTTGAATGGAAAATTTATTTCATTCTTATTATTCTTGTGTGATCTGACAGTAATACATTCAGGAAAAAAAGCTTGGTTGTTGCAAAAAGTCTGGAAGAGGAGCTATGATATGATGTATTTTATTTTTTAAATGCAAAATGCATTAATTTAACTAGAATGGTAAATTTATTTGATTCATATGCTTCTTGTTTGAGCAGACAGTAATACATCAAGGATAATAGTTGTGGTTGTTGCAAAAAGTTAGGTGGAGAAAATATGAGAAGGTGTATTTAGGATATGAAATTTTTAATATTGATGCATGTAGAAAGATAAATTAGACAAATTTGATTTGCATGGTTATTGATTGAACTGTGAGTAAAATATCACGGAGAAGAATTGTGATTGTTGTAAAAAGTCTAGTGGGGGAAGTAGTGGGGTGAATTTTTTTGTATTATACAAATAGAACGATAAATATATTTTATTCGCATGGTTCTTGTTAGAACTGACACTAATATATCATGGAAAGTAATTATGGCTGTTGCAAAAGTTTTAAGATTTAAATATCAGAGTGCATGTATCACTTAGTTTTTGTTGTAATTAATTAAAATTTAAAAAGTAATATACGATTCCGCAAATTTTTGAAGCAGGATTAAATTATATACCGTATTATTTATTATGGCTAAAAGAACAAACATAAATTCTTGGGGGAAAATGAGAATATGAAAATTCCAGCTTTAGTAACTTATTAAAACTTAAAACTGTACATTAATTCGAAACTTATAATATCTTTAAGTAGTCTTACATATGCATATAGTAATATTTCATTGGCTAAATCAAAAAATGCTGGGCTCAAGGTTCTACAAACTGGCAGTGAAGTAGTTAGTCATCATGTTTAAAAATCTACTAGAAAAATTTCATACGTCATGATATACATATTTATTCCGTTATTTACTAACCATGCTTTATATTCCAGTCTTTCCAGCCTTGCGAAAAATTTATTTTTCGGATGGAGGTTTCATTACTTTCAAAATAAAAATTAAATTACTCTTTATTACGTAAACAATAACGATGGGTGAAAAATATTAATAGGCTTCAATTCACAAAAAGCATAAAATATTATCATCATTATGGAGAACATTTAAGATTGATTCATATAGTAAAATTGCTAGAAAATTTTTTATATCATTAAGTTGTTTAAATTTCCATATACATTTTCAGAAAATCGTAAGTTTGCGAAACAATTAAATCATTCTTTGTCATCTAATAAAAAACTGCACCCATTCAGTTGTTAGTAAAGTGAAGGAATTAACATGCAAGATATACCTTGTTGGTCTGAGTATTTTCAGCATCTCGACTACATTTACTCATTCCTGCTGATCCAACTAAATAACACATATTGATTTAATAACAGAATATTTGAACCCTATAAGATAAATTTTTCTTGTAAACGACTCTTTATAATTAACGTGTCTTCCTATACAATATGTGATTTCGATACGAATAATTTTCATAAGTGTTTCCGGTGATACGCGTTTGAATGAATCATTCTTTTGAAATATAAGAAGTTTTTCACATATTAGATTAAAATTGAATAATGCATTAAATTATATTTCTCAAATTGATGAAAAAATTAGCGTATCAGTATGTTCAGTTTAAATCCAAAGATTCAAAATCGAACTAAACAAAGTTTCAGAAAATAAATTTAACAAGTACGATGAAAACTCTCTCTAGTCTCTGTTAATCTGTTATCTCAGTTAATCTCTGTTTTAGATCATCCTTCGTTTCGAAGATTGCCAGGAAAACCACAAACAGATACCATTACAGTGGCTTAAGTATATTAAATTCCAATTATCTTAATTTATACTTGGTTCTAAATTGGTCACCACGGGCCACTTGCATTACCATTCTGGAACCTGTAATAAAAAGTTCCAGTTTAACTATCTATCTCATTAAAGGAAGTTTAGGAACCATTGACTGAGAGACTGGAAGAAACTTTCAGGATATTCTAATTTGAAGGGACAGTGAAACAAAAGCTCTGGGATTGATCCCGTTCGTCGTTAATGGCGTAACTGGGTCTATTCCAGATAATCATAAATGCCCCTCTTACCCATTTGCTGGGAATCGTCACTAAATTAACAAGATTCTTGTTTTATGGGCAAGACGGATCAATCTTGGGGACTTAACAAGAGGTCGAGTAAAATTGCCAGCTAATTAACGAGGGAAGTTAATAAGTGTTCTTTGATAATAACCTATCTGGGAAAGGGGATGTTTGCTTAGGAATGGCGGCCTCTTTCTTGAACTGTTATGCAGTGTGCCTGGAGGCGGAAGTATAGTTTTAAACCGCCGCTGAAGCAATTAATATTAAAATATCCTAGATAAGAGTGTCTGTTTCATAAAGATTTCCGATTATTTCAAAGGATTGGAAGTATTTTGCTGTAACATTCAAAAATAATATAATCTGTCCTGCCTTTTTTTAAAATTTAAATCATTTTGTGATTTGATCGTGATGTAATAAATATAAGTGTTTCAGCATTTTATTAATAGGCAGACTGATTTTAAATTGGTCCTGCAGCAATTAATGTTCAAGACCTTATTCATAAGTTATTATTTGATAAAAATTTCCGTTTGTTCGAAAGGAATGAATAAATTCAGAAGTTCCGTCTCAGGAATGGTATAGTTCTTCAGTCTTGCTGGAAAAATTAATAGTTTTTCTAAGATTATATTTTTTTCTAAGATTGTAATAAAGAAGTTGCTTTAAAATGCATTCGGGTAGAATGATTTTAAACAAAAATAGTTTTCCAGTAAGGGTTAATATAGAAATTAAGATAAGTGCTAACAATAAGTGATACTTTAAAATTAAAATATGCTCTATAAATACTAACAATAAGTGTTATTTTTAAACTAAGTGCTATAAATACTAACAATGATAACAAAACCATTTTTAATAACAGTATGCACTATTGCTATTTAAAAATTGTCAATAAGAATTTTTAAAAATTTGTAAACAATTAATTGTAAGATATCCTTTATTATTTATTTATTTTTATATTTTACCCATTTTAAGTCAATAATAAATAACAATAACTTGTAATAAACAATTAGTTTGCAATAATTAGTTTTGTGATTATTTATTACCAGTACAATTCCTACTAATTGTTTATTGAAAGTAGCAGTGACTTAAAATTATTTATTACAATTATTTTTCATACAGCAATACAACTAAAATACATTAGTTGCATAATGATCATAGGATTCAACATCTAAAGGAAATAACCCATTTCATTGGCGTCTTGTCAGAACTGAAGAAGTCATAACAGTAATCAAAGAGAATGAAGAAATTCGAAACCAAATTGAAAAGTAAAGAATTATTTATAAGATTTACTTTAATTGATTCTTTTTTCGTTTCTTTCCTCCATGTAAATTATTCTAAAATGAATATAATTTATTTCTCTTGTTTCTTGGGTTTTTATTCTTTCCTTCTTTTTATCAGGACATAAATTTCTCCACTCCTGCTTATTAAAACACAACTTCCTTCGGAAGCAACGCTTAACAGCTTTTAAAACAAAAAGAACATTTTTATTTTGTTCTCACTTTTTTTTCTCCAGAACTTCTTAACTTCCTGACGGAAAAATCTTTATTCGTTTCGTCGTGCCTTGTAATTATTAAAAATCTAGAAAAATAATGACCACATCTCACTGTGTCTCGATCTTTTTTTTTTATCAAAGTTAAATCTAAGCACAAACATAGAACACGTGCGTCAACATAAATATAAAAAATTATCATAAAAGCAAAACAACAAAAAAATTCTACACACTTCATAGTCCGATACCCGTGGCTAAACACCCAGTGACAAATTCTCATCCGGGAATTTTAAAACTTCCTCCTCTTGAAAAACACTTCACTTCATCGAAATGCAACTTTTTAAACAGAAAGTCGTTTTCTGAAAGGAAAAATAATGCAAAAATAACACACGAATAAAAAATGAAACCCCTTTTTGACTGCGAAAATCACTTTTTAATTGAGTGTTTGAGACATCACTCCGCATGGGTCGATCTTTTCAAGGTTAATCCCTCGGCGTCACCATTATTTTTTTTTCTCTTCAGTTGTTTATAGTTTGGGTGGTATTTCTTAGCTTCTTAATTGAGAAAAGAAAAAAAGCTGAAAAGTAGAATGTGGGTTTAATATGTGTTCTGAAAGCTCCGTTTCTCCCATCCGTGGAAATCTCCAATTAAAAAACTATTAAGTATCTTCCCAAAGCTGCTGCCCAGGAAAAATACAAAGCGATTAAGAGCTACGATTATTTACTGGGTTCCATTCATCTTTTAGAAAGACATGACTGTTATTTTTCGACACCGTTTTCCATTTTTTTTTCCATCCCTCTCTGTAAAAGAAGTTGTGGAGCGAAGCATATATTTTAGGCGGAATTCAATCATTTTCTTTTGTATTTTATTTTCCATTGATGCCGCTTTTTTTTAACCTTTTATTCAAATTTCGTTCAACTTTTTAGTAAGTAACAGATTTAACCATGCGGTAGATCTTTGGACTGTATAAAGGTCGTTACAGACTGTTATTATTCCAGTTTCCTACGGAAGGAATGGGTTAATGATAATGTATTTTTTCCTCTTTCGCCATAGACGTTTTGTCTCATTAGGGTTTAGGTATGGAAAAGAAGCTGTATTTGGATTTGTAACATCTAAACTGGTGATAAATATAACAGTAATTTAAAATTCCATTAAAATTAAATGTTTTAAAACTTAATCAATTTTCGAAACGGTATCTTTTATGCCTAATGTTTTATTTTTTTCGTGTTGTCTTGAGGCGTATCAAATATATTGAAAGCAATACTGCTGAGAAAAGGTGAGGACATTAATATAGTTGTTTTTTGACAAATCAGTATATATATATATATATATATATATATATATATATATATATATATATATATGGGAGTAGGTGGATGTGTAGGAAGCAAAGAGAGCTCTTTAATGTTTTTTTCCATCTTACTTTCAAATGATTAATTCAATTTTTAATATTTACCCAAATACCATTATCCAAGTCATTTGTGTGTGAAAAGGCAGCAAATCGAATTAAAGGTGTAAAGTATAAAATAAGCGATATTCTTTTCAGAAAATATACTGCTCTAATATAATGTTAAAAAAGAATTTGTTGAACCATAATTTTGATTCCGTTCGAAAATGAACAGCTCGATGTAACTCAAAAATGATTTTGATGTTAGGAAATTATATGTAAACTTTTTTTACCAACCATCTTGAGCTAAAGTAACAGCATTCATTGCATGAATTGCTTCATTTCAGAATTCTTGTGTTACCATTCTTCTGTTTAAAGATGCATATTACTGTTAAACAATTTTTTTGCAGAATTAGTTTTGATCGAACTTAGGAAATATGTAAACGAAATTTGTGTTTTAGTCCCTTTGTCTTGCAACTTATATAAAACTTTAATTTATATTAAGATATGTTAAATATTCCAATGGATGATAAGACTAATAATTTTCAGTTTTACAGCAAATGAATAATTATTTATTGTCTTTATTATAAGTAATGCATTACAACTTTCAGGAAATTTAATTAGAACTAAACAAAGTAGGGTTTTTTTCCTAATTATTCTAGTTTCATTAAAATACTTTCTAAACCACAGCAATAGCTATTTAGGGATGGATGTGAAGGGTTTACACCTTTTGAAGTGCAAGTTCTATGGTTTCACTTTTGATAAGTTCAGTTTTTAAGTTTTAACATATTTTTAGCGTAATAAACATGTTTATGATGAATTTTTAATTAATTTATTTATTTATTTTCATAACTTCACCAAAATAATACTTTTAGTTATTCACGATGACTCAAGTCTGCTCGTTACCCACATTTGCACGGAAATTTATTTATTTATTTATACAAAAGCTTCGAAATTATAAACGGTTAAATAAATAAATAAACGAAATAAAACAAATAGGAACCTGTTCAATTATACTATAGAAAAGGGTAATAATTACTTGATATTTTATAATTAATAGAATTAAATGTAAGTATATTTATTTGTCAATATACTAGAATAATAATTTTTATCAACCAACTTCAACCCATAAAATACTGGCTTATTTGCATAGAGGGACAGCCACTATTGAATAAACCTCATCATTATGAACAGCACTCAGGTAATGAAATGTATACCTAATTTGACAATCCCAACCACCAAATGATCACACTATAGTAATGATAGGACATTTGATTCACGGCATCAGATTTAACGTGATCTGATCCAACGGTGATCCATGTGGAATCAAGTTACTAGCTTGGAGTCCTCTAGCTCCGAAACCGAGAGCATACTAATAAACCACCCCTACTTCCGAGTTTTTCCTGTTAATATTTGTTTAGTCAACACTTCTGCTTGAAAATTTTAAATTATAGCTTGCTGTGGTTAGCTGATATGTACGTCCAAGTAACATAGTCGAGTTTTTTTTAATAAACATTGATTTTGTAATCATAATTGATGTAGCTATTATCTTAATTCCAAATTATAGCGTATTTCTAAAATGGAAGATAAGAATTCCTTATTATGAAGAGGACATTGATTCCTATGAGGTGCATGGGGGTTTGAAATTAGAAACAAAACATAACTTCAGGCATCCCCACCTATTGTAATCTTAAATTCCCTTTTTTTTACGCATTAAGATAAATTATTACCTCATGTCCCCCTTCCCCCAAAAAGCCTTGAATCCTGCGATTGATTTATGCATTTTCCATCAAGATTTATATTAGGTAATACATTTCACTTTTGAAACTCCCTTCATAGAGGTATGTCTGCAGAATTCTTAAATGACCTTGAACAAGGGAGTTCACCTGAGTGCCTCATCTCATCAGTGATTCTTCGTAGACCCTCAACATTTTCAGCGAACTATAGATATAACGACCCCAATTAACTTTCTGAATTATGTAATCTGTAGTTCATTTACCGAAACTTCAATGGTTTTCAGTCTCTGTAATACATTATTTGCAATTTTCTGACAAAACGCTGAGTGCCTGTAATAGCCATCAAGAGGTCATCTTTAGATGAAGAAGTGTTATACTTTGTGTCAGGGTCGGTCGCACCTACTTTATGCAAAATGGAGCAGTGGATCACTCTTTTGACTAAGCTTGTATATAAAAAAAACATGTATTGCTTATCGAAGCATGGCATCCTTGCTTTTAGTGTTCTCGCTGAAAAGATATAATAGAACGGCGAAAGCACCATTTACGTAGTATGCTTTGGATGAGCAGGTAATTGTGCATTTAACTCATCGCTTTACAAGAACAGGCACTATTATTTTTCTAGTTTTGCTGCAGGTTAGCAGTACCGTCGGGAACTTAAAAGACCTACACTCTTGAATCAAGTGGGCATGCAGAAAAGGTTGAAAGGATAATGGGACTATGTTCAGCGAATTGAAGAATATTCAGGTGTGAAATGAAATAAAATGCTCACGAAAAGCCCATTGTGTCTGTAGGCCTTTATGAATATCGTAAAAAAAGTCCCCTTCTGAGATTTTTAAAAAAAAAGCAATGAAAGTAGGTAAATGGTGCATATAGACTAAACAACATAGAGTACTTTTCGAGACTAAATGAACTGTTTAGAGATTTTAACTGAATTCAATAGAAATTGCAAGCCGATTTTATGTCATCAAAATCATTACCTGATATTTTAGGAAGAATCATGTTTCATAGTTAAAGATAAATTCGTAGATTTTGCAATTTTAACTATTTTAACGCTCATTTAAATATTTTGGGACCAAAGAATTTCTTATCTTTCTGTCTTTCTTGTTTTATAAATATGAAAGTTTATTGTGCGTTTGCATAAAATTATTGGGTTATCCTTTCCGTTATCATTAATTGTTAATTTTTGCTATAAAATATTCCGAGTTTATTGATATTAATTAAATTAATATAATATTCTTTTTCAGAACCTTCATGGGAAAAAAAATTCACATATTTTTGTAAATTTCGCACCTCCCCCCTCCTCTTTTTTTCTTTTTGCAAAAACTTGCCATTGAATTTTAATACAATAATCTAAGAATAAATTTAAATTTTCATAGAAGTATTATCATGTGACTATTTTTTCATACTTTGTATTTACTATTAGTCCATAATGCGTATAAACATTTTGTGGTGGTTTATATTATGGAATCACGTCAATGGGGAGATTGAATTTTGCGAAGGATCGAACTTGTGACCTTACGATTTGCAACAGCGTAACATATCCACTAGAAAAAAGTGATCATAAATGTTTACTGGCTTCGCTTGGCTCGATAAAAAAGTTCGTTGCCCGTCATAACGTGCCAAAACTATTTGGTGCAATAACATCTTTCGTCTCAGCGCCAAGTCACTGAAGAGGGAGTAATGTGGTGGTAAATTCCTAACCCACATAAAAACTTCCCCACAGGAATATACACTTCTGTCTAGGGGTTATGTTTCATTGCTGCGGAGCCAATAAACCCGCAATTTCAGTTTATGCAGAATATTTTTTTCTCTTCTTTTTAAAAATATCAATAATTTTGAAATATTTTTATCAATTAGGATCTTTTTTAATATTTTTAACATTAGTTTTAAATATATATAAAAATAGATATTACAAAATAAAGTAACAAATAATCATCACAGGAGAAAACGATGTTTCTATTCATTTTCAAAGCATAAAAAGGGTGTATTTCCCTTCATAAATTATTGTAAGACATTTAGTTTATGTATCATCAAAGGCATTAAATTAGTTATGTGATTTAAAAAAAAACGCATAATGCTTGTACAAACTCTCTAGTTAGTTAAAATTTGGATCGAATATGGATATGTTTTAAACTTATAATATGTTAATATTATTTTTAAATAAATATATAAGTTTATCTTACAAAATATAGAAACGAATAATTACCTCAGTAGAAAACAATATGTTTCTGTTTAGTATCAAAGCGTAAAAATGATTGGTCTCACTTTATAAATTATTATAAAACATTTACTTTACGTATCATCAAAGGCATTAAATTTGCTTTGTGATTTTAAAACTCAAACATGATGTTTGTACAAATTCATGAGTTAGTTAAAATTTGTAAATATGAATCTGAGCAATTATATGTTTTAAACATTTCAATAAATTCAGCACAAACGAATAACTCATTGTTGGATTTAAACCCCCTTAACGATAATCACCATCTTGTAAAACCCAACCAATCTCGTATCTCAAAGCTTTGTCTATGCACTTCATTTGCATATGAAAAAGGTAAGCTCCAGAGATAAAATATTTTAAAATTCATGTATTCATTTCCATTTGCCTATATTTTAACCCTCTTTCAAATAATTTCAGCTTTGAATAAAACAAAACTTTGAAGTCAAACATTATTTCAACACTCACTCCTCCTTTTCTGAAAGCGCCTTTTTTTACATCCTTTCTTTAAATATCTCCAGGACATTCTGGTGGAAGGAAAAATCCAAATTACTTATACCATTCAATTTCCTATACGAATAAAATCAGCAAAGCGCCGTGGATTATTGCTCGCCTTTTCCTTACGAGACCTTGCTAATGGATGGCAAGTGCACGCCAAATCCCATCTCCTAATTACAAAACATTATGCAAGAGATTTCACTGCGGGGCTAAAGCGTCTCTTTACTTGGAAATCCCAGAATTTCTCAGCCTCCATTCAAGTGTAAATACATTCAGCGGCCCTCGATTTACATTGGGGCACCGTTTTCGAAAGGAGGCCGTTTTCGTTCGCCACTTGGTGAAATCGAAATCCTTTCTCGAAGAAAGGGGGTGTTTGGTGGGTAAAGGGGTATGCCATTTCATTCGATGAAGCTGCAAGCACATTTGTAGAGATGGTGTGCGAATGGACTGGAGCTATCTTCAGGGGAAGTTGTCTAACGGTGGATGATTGCTTTTGCATGCAAAAAATTGAGATTGCTCTGTATGTATTCTTTTTTTTGTTTGGATGTAAAGTGTTGTGCTTACTTCAACAGAGCTGTTTTCAAATGATCTCTTCTGATGATTTTTATTTTTGAGCTTAGTTAACAGTGTATTATGCAGTTGAAAAAATATTTTTCCAAGCTTAGCAGTAGAATCATATTACGAGAACAAATATTTAAAATCCATATACATGTTAGCTCGATGTAATAATTATCTATATACAAAGTATACAATAGAAACTTTGAAATTTTACCATAACATAATAGGCTTGGTATTTTAAGCTATTAAAATTCAATGCCGACACATAATGAGTCTGATGGAACACTAATTGTGATCTAGATTTCTGAGTGTTGCCTTTGGACACCTAAAAATTAATTTTTAAATGAAACAGGTTTCGTGAAATATCAGAACATCTGAAAATTATAGCTCTAGTTTGATGTAATAATTGTGGATACATAAAGCACACCAAAGAAACTTTTGAATTTTGCCATAACTTGATGATCTTTCTATTTTAAGGAATTAAAATTCAATGCCGACACATCATGAGTCTGGTGTAACATTTTATGTTACATTTTTTTCAATTTTTGTAGATTCCTGAACATTGCTTTTTGATACCTAAAACAACATTTAAAATGAAAATGTTTTAATCAAATTTCCAAATATTATAACATCTGAAAATTGTGCAATAGATGTAATAAATATCGATACATAAAGCATACCAAAGAAACTTTTGAACTTTACTATAAGTTAGATAAGCATGGCATTTAAAAAATTGAAATTTCGTGCAGGCATAATCATTACTTGAGCTACATTTTATTAATTTTTGTATCGTATTGAACATTACCTTTTGATCCCCAAAAATTACGTTAAAAATAAAAAAAGTTTTATTGAAACAACAAATATTATAATAAACAGAAATGTGTTAACTGCTTTGCTAAGTTTAGTTCAAAAAGAAACATATAAAATGCATTCATGCGATCCTTCTGTGAAATGCTAAATTTATTTTTCCCTTCGAGTGAATCAATAATAAAATTTGATTTAATTTAGTACTCTCTTTCATTTGAAGAATTCCTTCAAAGATAATTCGACAATTCTCCGATAAACTTATTTGTTAGAATAAATTTTTTAATGATTCGTTAACGTATTAATTGATTATGATTCAGGATATAGATTATTAACGAAGAAAATTCCTGAAAAATAATAGGTAAATTTTTAATGTTTGATTAAAGAACTAATTGATGATTCAGGATCTAGATATTAATAATGAAGAAAATTCCTGAAAAATAACGGGGAAATTGTTAATGATTGATTAACTTACTAATTGATGATTTACAATCTAGATTATTAGATTGTAAATAATGAATTACTTGAATTTTCTTCCTAAAAAAATAATGGAGAAATTTTCAATGAGGATCTTTATTATTAGTAAGGAAGAAAATTCCAGTAAATTAACAGAAACATTTTTAATGATTTACTAACGTACTAATTGATGATTCAGCATCTACATTATTAATAATGAAGAAAATTCGTGAAAAGTAATGATGAAATATTTAATAATTGATTATAGTACTAATTAATGTTTCTGGATCTAGATTATAAATAGTGAAAAGAATTCCTGAAAATTAATGAAGAAATTTTCAATGATTGCTTAATGAATTGATTTATGATTCAGGATCTAGATTATTAATAATGAAAAATTTATATAAAATAAGGGATAAATTTGTATTAATTAGTTAAAGAGCTGATCTATTGTGATTAATAATAAAGGAACTTCTTAAAAAAATAGCGAGAAAATTTTTAATGATTGGTTAAAGAATTAATTGATGATTATTAATCTTAATTATTAATAATGTCGAATTTTTCTGGTAATTTCTTTTAGTCTTGATTCAATGCTATTTTTAAAAAGCCTTTCAGTCCCTAAAATCCTTTAAAATGCTTGATTTTAGCTAAAAAATTTTGTTAAAAATAAAATGCTTTTAATAATATTAATGATTTAATGCATTTAATACCAAATAATGATTATTTAATAAATGCATATGATTTTATATATACACTATTCTGTTTATAACTAAGTTAATTTCTGTTATCAAAATCTGCGAAAACAGTTTTAAGTTGCTTCCCCAACAAATATAAAATAGTAGTCGTAGCTGCAGTTGAAAAACAATCCAATAAATTATAATATATCATTGCAAAGAAGGCTAAGGTGACATGAAAGACATTAGAGTCAAAAAGAGGACAAGATGCAATCTTTCTAATCAGTAACTTAATATAGCGATGGCCAATATGCCATTAGGTCATAACTCAAAAGACTATAATCTGCTCTGAAATTTAATTTTGAGCCGATAAAAAGGAAATAATGGCAGAGAGATTCAGATAGGGAAGTGGAGGGGGGAGTGCAGCAGAAAAAAAGCAGTGTTCTCACAAGTTCCTCGCCATATTTCAATAGGTGCCGTCATCAGCACTGTTTTCATGCGTCAATCAGTTCTAGGGAAAATAATAAAGCCAGAAATATCGTCATAAGGGAGGAAGGTTTACTAAAAATTTAGAATAGGGCCTCCAACTAACAAAGGCCCTTCTTTTCCTGTCATATATCCTTTACTTTAGGTTCTCGCATCGATCAAAACGAAGTCTGGTCCCATCTGGGGAGAAAGCTTTCAATTAGTTTTTTTTCTGCTTCTTTTTGGCTTCTTTTTTCATCAGCTTCTAATTTCTAAAGGCTAATACATCATCAGCGCTGCTACCTAGCACCAATTATTGTTCTCAGTGACAGCGTGGCAGAAGGAAGGTTTTACTTTTATGTTTTAGTTTTATCCGCCTAAGGTAAGAGGACTGTTATAAGACGCTTTGCTATAACGTATACTGTACATGGGCTTTTCCTTCGAATGTTAGTACATGGGTTGTAAGGCTTCTTTTTTTTCTATAATGCACTAAAGGTTACTAAACGTCTTTTAAACTTGATTAATAATATTTTTTATTCTTTTTGTAAAGATTTGTTCAGAAAAACTTTTTGACAGTTGGATCGATTGGATGTCATGTGATTCTCTCGATCAAAAGGAGTTGATCGGTCATAGAATGTGACTTTCAGACCTTTCTGTTACAACCTATTACACACGCAGGATGTAATTATATAACAAAATATGAAGATTTAAATAAAAGTCATTAATAAACAAGTAAGAGAACTTAAGTTAATTTAAATATAAAATGTTGAATTTAGAAGTAAATAAAATGATTATATCATAAAAAATAGGTTTGGATTTTTTTTTTTTCGTTTAAATTAGAAAAACAAAACAAAAATTATTAGTAAAAGATCCAAATTATCAATAATGAAAATTTGATTGTAAAAAAATACAATTGGAAGTTGAAAAATCTACAGAAATTTTATTGCCAATAACAAAACAAACATGATTCTAGAAATATAATTTCATTTCCGAAAATGAATATTATGTTATTTCTAACACAAAAAAGGAAAACTCGAAACTATATTGCATTAATATTCAGCAATGAATAATGTGGCTATGAATAGCTGTTGTATTTTAAAGTAAAAGTGTAAAAATAATTTTTGAATTCAGTATTTAATTTTATAAAATCTCATTTCAGCTTAGATGGCATCAGAAAATTCCACAACTCAAAAGCATTTTGCTGTTTTTGTAAAATAAAAGAACTATTTATTAAGCAGAAACATTTTCTTTGTTTTAGGAACGATTTTATCATCTAATTTGCTTCTTCACAAAAGAAAGATTTTAAAAACTTACATTATTGTATTTACTGTTCTGTAATTCAATAACAATAATTAAAATCTTTTAACTTTAAGTAATCAAATCCTATATATATGGCTGTTTCGTGTATCTCAGAAACTGCTCTAATGATTTGGATCAAATTTTATATTTAGATAAGTTTTTTTTTAATCTATGTAAGTGTTTCTACCGAAAAAACACGATTTTACGGGAACAAAATTTTATAACTTAACTATTATAGCAATTCAGCTAGGTAAAAATGAGTATAAATTCAAAAATATTATAATTGTAAAATGAATAATATAGCAGATTGTTTCGAATAATATTTTAAGCTAAGCGCATTCATGATTTTTTTTATTTAATCGATCTGTTCATATGTATGCAAGATAAAAATATCGTTTTATATTATCAGTATAAGATACATTTCTAAATATTTTCTCAAAAAAAATATGATTTTACAAAAAACAAAAAAAAAATGTAGTTCAAAGCTTTCTCTTGCTAATATATTAGTTAAAGAGTACTATGCTAAAAAGCAGTTGCGATATATATATATATATATATATATATATATATACATAAAATCAGCATTTAGTTTACATATATTTGTATGATTATATGGCTGTTGTTTACGAGTTCGAAAGAAAATGCAGTTGCAATAATATATTCAATGTTAGATATTTTATTATATAATCATCAATTTTTACCCGTTTAAAGAATAACTTTACTTATTTTTCCAGAAATGTTTATCTGCACAACGAGATACATTTTAGGGAATATATATTTAATTTATTTATTGTTAGAATGCTTCCTTTTCTGCAAAAGGCTTAGGTCGAATGCGAAATTATTTTTTCTCTAATACTCGATAATTATTTTCGATTTTTCAATTCAAGAGAGGAAAATAAATATTCTTGAAATAACTGAAAGAAATGAAACATTGTTCTGTAAACTTTGCAGGTTTTTTTTCTTACATTTTTTGAATTCCATTCTTGTTTATGCATGCATATTACTAGTTTGCCCAAAGGCATTGTCTGATACTGCAGTATTTGAGACGAAGAATATTTCCTTTTGAAAAGGAGAGCATTTTTTTTTGTCCCGCTGAAAAATAAGTTGTAAAATGAAATGAAAATTTATTTGTGAAGTAAATTATTTTATTCTATGTTTTTGTCATCAGTCGGGAAAAAAATCGATTTAATTTCATGGGAATCTGGCTCATTTTGTCATCTGTCGTAACTTTCTGTTTTATTACAATTTTTATCAGAAAATGTTTGTTTATTTTTTCTTTCTACCAAAATAAATGGCATTCTTCGCACAGAAAAAAAGAATGTAAAAGTTTTATAGGGAATTTAAAAGATTTTTTGGAAATTATTTAGACGAATCATTTTATTTTATATATTCAGTTGTAATCTAACAGATATTTGAAAACTGCGATAAACTAATATTTAAATTCATTTATGTATTTTGTAATTTATTTAAAACGGATTATTTTTTACTGAGCAAACTTTTATTGTGTCTCATAAGTTTCTTTCCTATTCGAAATGTGAAACGAATAAACAATATTTGTTGTTTAAGATATTATTTATTTCGATGTATAAAAACTCTTTTGCTCTATTATCTTATTCCATCTCACAGGAAGCCTCATTATGCTTTCTTCCAAAATTGCTGTGTTTAGACGAAAAATAATCTTTGAGGTGTGTTTTTTTCCGCCGATGGATTTAAATCACTTACCACAAAAAGAATGTTTTTTAGGAATAAATAATCGAATGGAGAGAAGTCTGGACAGTATGCAGGATGCGGTAGAATATTGAAATGGAACTGTAAAAGCTTCACTCTTACGACCAATTCAATATGTGGTCTCGTGTTGCTATGTCGAAAAACTACGCCTCTTCTTTCATAAATTCTGACCGTTTTTGCTATGGTAGCTTTTAATTAATCCATTTGATGATAATATTTCTTAGTATCAACATTAGAATTTTGTATTTAAACCTTTTTAAAAATATTTTTTACTAAAAATAATATTAAGTAAATAGCATTTCAATTCATTAAACTTTCAAGCGGAAAAAAATTGCAGCTAAGCACACCAATTTGAAATAAGAAAAAAATATTTTAATTTAATATTAAAAATAACTTACTAGGGTAGAAGCATAAATAAACTTAACAGTTTTTCACTATATATTGTTAAAAAAATATTTGTTTTATATCTGATTTAAATCAGAATTCATTTCAGATTTGAAATAAAATAGTTTTTTCAAGCTTTGAATTGAAAGAGTTAATCTAGTTTCAGAGAAAACAATGAAAATTGAGTAAGATACAAATATTTACTTTTCAAGTGTTAAAATTGGTTTTAAAAATTTGAAGATACTTTAATAGAATATTTCAATCAATTTTTTAACTACTAAAATAATTCTATAAGTACATATTTAATAAAAAAAGGCGGAAAAAATACGTTCCACATTAAGTGTTCGATGAATATTTCAATCAGTTTTTTTCAGTAAAAAGTACTAAAATGATTCTACTACTCCATTTTAACAAATCGATGGAAAAATACTTTCCGTATAAAGATTTCGAAGATATTTCAATCAGTTCTCTGTGTGTGTGTATAAATCCACTAAAATTATTCAATAAGTGCAAATTTAACAAAAACGACGGAAAAATTACTTCCCGCATTAAGCTTTTGTAGAATATTTCAATCAGTTTTTTTTCCTGTAAAAACTACTTAAATAATTCTGTGTGCTGAAATTTAACAAAAAACATTTTCCGCATTAAGTATTCGTAGAATATTTCAATCCTTTTTACCCGTAAAAAGCATGAAAATTATTCTATATGCTGAAATTTGACAAAAACAACGGAAAAGAATACTTTCCGCATTGATACCACACCTTTCAAACCACAATTCCTTTATTGAAAAAGCACTGAATATTTCCGCTCAACAAGATCAAGACCTTTCTTTCAGCTATCCAACATCACACCTTCTACTTTTGCACATAATTTAGATTACAGATCCGGTTGTCCATTATAATAACTTTTAAAAAACAGCAATGTAAGACTGTAATCATGAGCATGCCGATGACACAGCTGCAACACAAAAGATGAAAATTACAAGGAAACACTCCATACTGCATGAGGTTCATCAAGGTCAAGTAGCTAAGTCAAAATCTGTCCGCCGTAGCATACACCACCCACTGTGAGATTATGTACTATGTCTTTTGTGAGTGGACATCACAACAGCATATTTTCTTTACACTATCACTCTTTGGGTTGAGATGTGTTTACTTTACTGGACAAGACGAAAGTTGACCCACACACGGCCAGCTCTCGTGTGGGTCGTTAACCTGATTTTGTCTTCAGGCTGTTTCTTGCACATTATTCTTCTCATAATTACTGTCTCGTTATTGCTTAAAATTTCTGTGGTTTCTCGGACTTAAATAGTTTTCAGAAAAACACCCAGCTGGATTCATAATATAAGAGATTGCTATTTAGTAAAATATGTTTACAAATTTGAATCTTTAATGAAATGTAAAGATTAAATGCAACATAATTTTTCGACTTTTAAAAACTTATTTAATTAAAATTATTCTATTTTAAAAGTTAGGATTTCTGATTTAAAAAGTATTTTGAACAAATAATCTCTGGAAATGAGCAAAAAAGAAAGAATTTACAATCTTTGAAAAAATCTGCAATTTCATTCTATTTGGAAGTTCAATTGCAATCAGTTTTTTTTTTCCTTCTTTTGCCATATCTTCTTTTGATAGTCAGTTTGTTTGTTGAAAATGGCATTTGGATTTTATTTCAGCTGACTCTCATGTGCAAGATTTAATATTCTTGCTTCCCTTCACAAAGTATTTTTACGACTTCAAATTATGAAAGACCTTAAGATAGCCTTATCGCAGCTTTGCACTCGTTCTGTTTATTGTGTATATGGTGAAATATCAATTTACGGGGTATAATTGTTTGGAATAACTCTCCTACCAGCATGGACACCTCAAATGAGGATAAAATGTTTCCAGTATATTGGTTGATTCTCACCACCCGGGTGGGTACAGAAATGGTAGGAATCGGCTACCTTTTACTGATGATTGGACGTGCTTCACATGGGGAATATTGCATCGCAGCCGGTGATGGCCTTTAGGACTCATAGTTCACAACAGTGTTGCTGCTACGGTGGTTGGGTCAGTCAGATTTATTCTGTGTGCTTTGGTGGCAGATCGGAGTGGTTGTTTTTGAGAGTCTGACATAACTGTAACAAGATCTTAATGTATGATAGTTAAGTGTATGATAATTATAACATACAACATAATTATCAACCTCATCAAACATTTAAAACTCATTGTATGGGCACACTTATTTCCCTTTTCGCCTTGCAAATTATGTTATAGATTTCATTAAAATTATAGATCGTATTTTTTGCCGGGCTGCGAGTTAGCTGTGTTAAAACAAGCAGATAAATATTTAAAGTATTATCATAATTTATCAAGATGATCACTCAGCATATCAGGTTTTTTTCTTGCTTTATTTATGAGCTTTTGTTTATTTATTCTGCTAATGTTCAATGAAAAAAATCAAAGCAAAATATTAATTAGGAGACTGACAAAGAATATAAAATGTATATATGTTTATTAGCTTTAAAAAAAGAAACATAACCCCAGATAATTTATGAAGCTATAGAATTAAATTAAATTTCATTGCAACATTGCAAAAGATTATCGCAAAAAGGTATTTTTGAAAAAATCTGAAAATTGGAACATCATCAAAATACACATGCAAGTTTTAGGACATCCAGATAAAGTATTTTGAGAGGTTCTCTTGTCAACCTTTTGTAGGTAAAATCCTAAAATCAGATTTTTGGTTTTAAATCTAAAACTCCCACACTTAATTTATAATATATAATATTTGGTAACGAAAATATTAGTTTGTCTTATTGGAACAAGAGATGCAATAAAAAAATATGACAAAATACCTTAGCTCTGATTTTTATTAAACCGCATTTCAGAATCCTAAAACCTAATTATATAATAACGCCATTCTTTTTAGTTTTAGAGCAAAAATGAAGCCAGAAACGAGTTTTTACCTTTCAAAATTCGGCTGTTCATGTAATCTTCTTTTAAAAGGGCAAAGACTGAAAACTTTTCCGCACGCGACGGCTAAGTGAATTAAATCTTTTAACAAGAACACTAGTAAGCGCTTCTCAGTCTGCTATGGCGGTCTGTGTAAATTATTTAAGAGTTTTATGATAGAGCTGCCGCGTTGTTTAAACGGGAAGGTTTTAAGAGGGGCCGGAAATGACGTTTTTGTTCCGAGCGGAAGGTGTGCGGAAGCTCTGTTAAAAGCGGGATTAAGCTGGATTAATTGTTGTGAGGAAGTAAAAGGAGCGGCCATTTTAGAAATCTCGGCAAAAGTGTTCTTTCCATGCTCACAGCCAAAAATGCCGTGGCATTTTGTCTTAACAGCATTTTCCAGTCCCTTTAATGTATTTCCGATGTTGGAATTACGTCGAGATAAAAATTCCGCCTGTGCACATTTGTTTTTATTGATTGTTTTTTCAATTAAAGGATTACACAAAGGAGTGAAAAGAGCTTAGCATATTTTTAGATTATTTGAGGACTTTTTTTTTCAATGGCTTTTTCCTATTTCTGATCTATTATTAGATTTTGTTGTTACTAATATTATTGTTTTTAATGCCAATGTCTCTCTTTTTGCTTATTGAATCTCTAATTTAATTTGGAGCCTTTACATTGTATTTTAAATGGAGGTGATTTCTACTTATGGTTGTAAAATATTAATGAGTAAAGAATTTTATCTTGAAATGATGAATAAAAAAAAACACACAATAAATTGCTGATGTCTTCGAAAAATAAAAGATTTTAATTTTAATCTTGCTGTGAATATTATCAGAATTTTGACTGTAAAAATTGAAGGGTTTGCTGCATAACGGATGTAGCTCCAATTAAGGGAATTCGGAGTTACATGTAATATCATGCTGCAAAATAAAAACTTGTTCATTTGGAGCCAGAAAAATATAGCTCCAATCGTTAGTACTTGCATCAACTCAAGCAATGGAGCCCGTTTTCTCATTAGTTTGTTGCTATATAGAGGGATTCTTAGTGCTACTGCCGATTTTCTGCAAGCTTGAATAATTGTAGCGGTCTCCTTTTGACAAAAACTCTTCAATTATATATTTTTTTCTTTATTGATAGATAAAACATGATTAAATTGCATTGCATGAATTAGAAGAGGAAAGCTATGGCTTCTCTCTAGCTTTTATGGCTAGTTATGCTTTTAACCAGTAGCAGCCCAAAACTTGTAGATGTAGGTAAATTTTAACGAAAAATAATGTTTGTTGCGGTTTTTCTGGCTGCTGATGATTTTTTTTATTAATTTTAAAATCAATTTGTCTTTAAAGTATTCAAGAAAGATAAATGATGTATCTACCTCCGCATTAAGACTTCAGCAAAGTCAATTTTCCTATCTTGCAAATGAATAATTCTATTTACAATTGAATAATGGAAAATGCTACACCTCTGTCATAGTAGAAGAATCTATTTGAAAGACATGTTCCATAATGTAAATTGATGAAGGTTTTTGGAATTGACAAATGTTGATATTTTGTTTCTTGGATTTCACTAGATATATTATGCGGAATCAGAGCATCAGCTAAAGTAACTTCGCGCTAAAATTCAAATTTTCATAGCTGCCTTTTACCATGCTTTTCTGATGGCAAAAATTAGACTTAAAATCAGCAATAATTTGAAATGGAGAATATCAATGTCATTTTTTAATTTAAGACCAAATTAGCTGTGGCATTCGAAATTTATTCCGAAAAACATTTCATTAAAAACACATGCAACCAAAGCCTTTGAAGGCCTCTATAACAATTTCATCTGAGATTGCAAATTCAGCTTATTAAATTATTCAGTTATTAGTATTCCTGTTTTCTCTTTTACATATCCTCGAGGCAGATGGTTTTACTAACCTCAGAACCATCTGCTGTTTTTTTTATTTCCTTGATCATTTGATCACCATGCTTAATTTTATTGTGCTATGTGTTCAAATCTCATTTCTAATTCTAAGATATAAAAATAACTTGTATTACGATGATTTTCATATGCTAGAGATCTTTCTTATACTAATTGTGTATGGACAATTAAAATTAATTAATTCAATGCAATATTCTAAAATTTTTATTTTATTTACGATTTACTATTTAACGAAAATTCAATTAACTTTAGGTGAGCTGTTACTGCGATTCGATGCTCATCATCTGTTTTATGATACTTTTAAACTTTATTATAAAGAACTTTCATAAATTAAATTTTTAGATTTAGAATGTTCGATTTGTTATATTATTTCTGAAACAAAAATATTTATTTGGTGGTGTTCTGGCTTAGGATTAGTGTGTCTTTTCCACATCTCAGGTTCAAGTCCTGGTTCGGGCAGGGTTATTCTTTACAATATTTTCTACCTGCGAGGTGCGTGAAAGAACCCCTCTATAAAAGGAAGTTGTGAAAACGAATATATAAGTGTCATCTTTATATGAGCTAGGACTCTCGCTTCTGCTCTGGGGTCCGATATTCTCAGACACTACTTCCCAAACTCGGTTTAAATCGTTGACTTCATCATTGGGTTTGTGTACGGCAAGTGCCATAAGTTATAACAAAAACAAAAATATTTCGTTTGAATATGCTTCCTACTTTACAGATTCCCTTTAAATGAACCAACTAGAAATTCTAGAATTAAAAGTTGTCTTTACTCTTTCAGAATTGAAGTACACATGGTAGTAATTATTATTTAAAATATTTTCCTTAATTTACTAAGAATCAAATACTTTAAAACCAGTTAAATGGATCATTTCCATCTACATTTAATTCAAAATTATTCCCAGATATTTCTTCGCACGCATCTGTACACAAGTATTCACGTTCTTCTTTCCATTTAATTAAAGCATATTTTCATCTCCAAAGAGGTACAAAACGAAATTTCCCCATAAGATCCCCTTTCAGAAAACTTCAAGAACCCTCTTTTCTCAAACATCCACCCCCACCAAAGTCCCAGAAACATACAGCTCTGAAACATCTGTGATTAAGCGCTTGTGTTCCACCCCTTGCTTTTCAGAGACATACACCGACGGAGAAGAAACAAGAGTATTTTTACAGCTTCTTACTAATTCAGGAAAACTCGTACCAGAAGTAATAACTCCTTCGCCCAAACGAGTGAAGACCTTCCCCCCATTTAAATCATCTCCTTCCCGAGGAAGGAAGGGAGATCTTTAAGAGGAGACGATAGAAAAGGAGAGAAAGTCTTAAAAAGAACCCTTTAAACACGTTTAAGGATATCTCTGCTTTCTCCTCTAAAGCCTGGTATCTGTCTCCGAAATTTGACTCCCGACAACGTCTTTCGAGGCATCGTATATATATACATAATGGAAAATACTCCAGGATCAAAAGACGGAGTTGAATGCCTTCTTGAGCAAAAGGATAAAATTGGAAATCCAGAGATCGGGAGAGAGCACCTTCGTCTTTTATCCCAAGAGTCGAGAGGTGGAGAGGGGGGTCTTTTGAGTGATTGGAGGGACGGGCAAAAATTGCTTTTTAGGCAGAAGTTGCCTTTAATTCACCCACTGGAAATCAATTGTTAAAGCCCTCCAGGGAGACCGTAAGTAAAAGCAGCGTTTAGGACGTTGATTATGGTAAAAGTTTTGCCATCGATTCAGTTCAAAGATTGGTTCTTTAAACTTCATTTGAGTCGAATGAAATATGATCGCCAAATAAGTTCCCTTTGTGAGTGAATAGATCTGCATTAAAATTGCGGCAAATGAATTCGGCTCAAGCACTTACAAGATTTTTATGAAATTATAAAAACGTTATTTAAAAAAAGCAATTTAATATTTTTATAAATATTTTGATAATTAACAGTAAGACGTTAGGGGTTCTTAACAACGTTTAATATGCCTACACGGAAGATTTCCCATATTGGATCAAATCTCTATCCAGTGGAAAATCTGGATATGTAGAATGTCTTTTAAAGTAATAATCTGACACAATATCAAACTTCATCTGAGTTGGATGAGTTTGGAATGAAGTATGGTCGCCAAATAAGTGCGTTTTGAGAGCGAGTAGATCTGCATTAGAATTGCTGCAAGTGACTAAGGAAAAGGCATTGATATCATTTATTTGAAATTATAAATGTGCTCAAAATGCCACACTAAATTAACGGTTCACCACATTTTGATTGATTATCCAAGTTATGTTAACCCTCTTCACCAATTTTTTCATTCATCAAATGTTGAAGAATTGCTGGGGAAGAATTATCAGTCAAACATTTTAAAATTTTTAATTACTACAAACCAGTTATCAAATATTTAACTTAACAATTTCCGTTTTTTACTTACATCTAAAAGCAAATATCATATCTTTCACTATCATTTATTTTTAGCTGTTTTTTATCAGATCATACTTAAATATCTTTTGTTTTTATCAAAGAGATTTTAAACATTAACAATGCTCTACTTAATCGTATGGATAGCGAGCTGTATAGCCCTTATGCCAAAAAACTCAAATTAACCAACCAAAAAACCACTGAAATTATAAAAATGTTATCGAAAATATTTATTTTAAAATTTAATTTTTATAAATATTTTGAGTGTTGGCAATGAGACGTTAGGCACTGTTAGCAAAGATTAAGTAATACATGCGGGAGGCATTTCTCATATTAACTCATATATCTTACCAGTGGGCAAAACCTGAATATGTAAAATGTCTTTAACCTGTTAACTGGGTAAGACGAAATATTTCAATGCAAAACGAATTACATAATCCTGATATAAGTTAAAATTTCTGCTAATGATATACTGATGATGGGTCGTTTGAGATTAATTCAGTTACTACTGAAACTGATTCTTTTTGTTTTTGATTTTGTGATAAAAATATTAAAGTTGCATATTTATTATATTTAATTTAACTATTTATATACTTAATATTATATTTTTTGAATAACTAGTCGCATCTCCGTTCTTTTAATTCCAAAAAAAGGTGTTATTTGATTGTTTTATTAATAGGAAATTAGAGCCTCTGGTTGATTGATATTAGTAAAATTAAAAACTTAAAGCTTTGATTATAATTATTTTTATTAAATATAGATGAAAAGTAAAGGCTTAGTGCAAGATTAAAATTATTTTTTCATATACGCATTTATGACTACGAATATAAGGGATCAAAATTTATCATGGATATATATTAATAGCTAGTTTACAAAAATATTCAAGAAACTGCATTCTAATTTTAATTCTAATAAAAATATAGGATGCGAAAGCAAAATCATTTTTAATTATGTAAATGTGGAATATCTTTTGTGTAAGTTTTGCAGTTCGAGAAGCAATACTTACTTTAAACAAAAAATATTAAATATCTAATTTCCCGGTAGCTTAAAGTAAATTGAAAATTTATTGTTATATTCTCAGAGAAGAAAACTGTTCAACTGGAATTGACTGTAATAATTTTATTAAAATAATGTTAAGATCTGATTAGAAAGGATTTTATTGTAATTCAAATCATTCTCAGATTAGAGCACAAAAGAATTCCTGAAAATGTATGTGAACCAATGTGCATATGTCATCAATTTGAATTAGGAGAATACCTAAAAAGCAGTTATAATCGTTATTAATCTTCATAAATTTAAAGAGGAATTATATAAAGAAAAAAATAATAATAAAAGTAGGACACATGAATAAAAATTAAAGCTGCATAATTTTACATCGAGTGCATTTAACAAAGAAAAAATACAAGATGATATAGTGTATAAAATATCACACTTGGATTGAGACATTATGTCTGTGTGCGAAGTTGACAATACAATGTTTTATTGGATTTAAGATACGAGTCGCTCAATTTCTGAAAATAGTGGCCAATTAAAAAAATCCTTTTCCTTAATTGGGAATATAAAACTGTTTTACTTTTTTCCATTTTAAAAGAATTTTAGTAATATGTTCATTCATTGTTCTGGAGATAAATGTACTTTAAAAAGACGCAATATCATTTTAATTAAAATTTATGTTCTATATCTGTAAATTAAAAAAAAAATTATTCTGCTGATACAAATTTGGTACCTTTTCTCTAATTAACTGTTTAATAATGTAATGCTTTTCCGTGCATCAAATCACCCAAAACAGGTCAAATTTTCTTTATATATTTAAAATCTTTTTTTAAAGATTTAGGGTTTTAACAGCAAATGCTACTCATCGAAGATAAATAATTTTATGCTTATTCTACAGAGTTATTCATTCCAAGGATATCAATAAACTCATTAAAAATTTATTTTTTAAAATTTTCTCCAAACTATAAACTAATGTACTCTTTTAAATATTTAGAATTTGATAACAAATACAATTTCACTGGTTTCAAACTTATTAATCAACGGCTAAGCTATCTTGTTGTCATATCTATGAAAATCATTACTTTGCATTTTTTTTAAATCTTTATCAAAGCTGTTCATCAACCAGAATTAAAAATAAAATCTCTATCATACAAAATGAACGGAGCTAAGATAAAACTATAAAGTACTTGTCTTTCAGCCGCCACATTAAAATTAAAATTCACCTATCCATTAATAAAGTTGTGCCAAAAAAAATGCGTCATCTGAATTGAAACTGATGGAAGCTAGAAAAATCTCACTCATTTCCAAATTTCAAAGAAACTCATTATTTCAAACCTCCGAGAGATATGCTAAACATCTATTATCTACTTGATCCCGAAGTGTTGATAATAATAGCAAGAATTCCTTCTTAACTTGTGGAAGAAACATTAAAGCTATTAATCTCATGGAATCGGATACAGGGGATGAGAAAAAAAAATCGTGACTTCTTAAGGGTATCAGATTGCTTCCTTAATATCCTTTCAAAACGCCTTAATGGCGATAAAAATCGGATTTGTTGTCTATCGGCCCATCTTATTATGTGAAATGGCGTTGGAAAACTTTCCCCAGTTAGTTGCCTCGTTTGGGGAAGAATAAAAGAGTTGGGAAGTTAGGAGCTTCGAGGCTCTTTTCAAACAAAGTTATCGCTATAAGCTCTTTGAGTCCTGACTTCGAACTAGTTTTAATCAATTGTTCAATGACCGAGGATGAGTGCTATTCAATCAATGTGCATTTTTTTAAACTTTTGATTTAAGCTTGATTTTTAAAAAGTCTTTTAATGAATTTTGAACAATGGTGAAATATTCGTTCACTTTCATTCTATTGTTTGTAATATAATATATCCGATAATGGATTTTACTTTCACTGACGATATTTAACTTTTAATTAGAATATAACATATTTTCTTTGGATTAAAATTTCCAAACACAAATTTACTAATGTTTAAAAGCTTAAATTATTATGTTTTTTATAGTTTTTCTTTTTATACATCATACAGATTAAATATGAGTGTTATTCAATCAATGTGCCATTTTTTTTTCCTTTTGATTTCTTTTGCTTTAATGTCAGCTTAAAAAATTTCAAAATTAAAAAAAATGATAATTTTTTTAACTATAAAGATTTTCTTTTTTATATATGATATATGTTCAGTGATGGAGGATGACTACAATTAAATCGATGTGCAATTATTTTTAAAAAATGATCTAAGTTTTAATTTAAAAGCAGTCTTTTAAGGAATTATGGACAATGGTGAAATCTTGGTTCACTTTCACTCTATTGTTCAATACATACTATACCTGATAATGCATTTTAATTTGACTTCATTTTACAGTTTGATCATAACATAATTTCTTAGGATTAAAATTTCCAAATACAATTTTACTAACAGCTTAAGAGAATTCCAGTTTAAATTATCATGTTCTTTATAAGTATGCATTTCGAAGATTTATAAGTTAAGGGCAATATATTCTTTCTTGTATTAATTCCTTGGGTGACGTACATATTTTAATGGAGCATTATGCCCCATTTTCAAGTACCTAAGAATCTTTTTCCCTGTAATAACATGTTTATTATCAAATAAAAAGAAAAATCTCATGTTCCCCTTTGTTTTGTGACCTGCCAAACTTCTTTTTTTCAAATTTTTTACAAAACTCATTTTAAAAATTACGATTCCACACTATGCCAATTACTAATAAATTAAAAATAAATTCAATTAATGAACTTTTGATTGGAATAGCGATAAATTATCAAATCTAAGGACTTTATTGAATCTGGCGATTATTATATAGATGTAATTTTTAAAAAAAATCTTTTAACTCGTACCTAGCGAATGAAGTATCATTATATGCAAAAGTATACTTAAGGGAAATAAATAATGCTTATTTATAATCGCTTTATAAATTAGCAATTATTGTGTATAGACCTTTCATTTTTCTTCGTTCTGCTGACAGCTATAGCATAATAATGTGCTCATTGCTTTTTTGTATCGTGTTATCGATTTTTTGTATCGTTTCGTGTTATTAAATGAAATGCTAGAATATATTAAATATTCCTTATATAACAATGCTAACATTAAAATAATATGAAATATTATCAATGTTCTGTCTAATTGATAAGTTATTTCTAATTGGATTCAATACAAAATATATGAAAGACAAAGTTCCATTTCATTGCTAAACCTTAGAATTGAATGCCAACCAAAAAAAGTTTAGACCTTTTTCTGAACAACCTGTAAAATTTCTCTGTACATATATTACCAGTCCCCTGTGTTGCAATTTTCGTATTGTATTTTATTATATTTTTTGGCCACTTTGGCATTTTAGTAAACCAATAGATTTGATTCATTTGCTTTATTTAATAATATTAACGCTATGATTAAAAACTGGTATTATATTCTTTTTATGATTATTTAATAATGGAATCGGTTTATTCTATATAACGTTAAGTCCAGTTCTTCAAATCAAATATAAATAAATTGGATTATTTTAGCTATTCTACAGTATTTGACCACTTAACCTTTGAACTGAATATCAACCAAAAAGGTTTATACATTTTCTCGAACAATATTTAGCCTTTCTGAATTGCATATATTACAAATCCACTGTCTTTAAAGTGTTCCTATCATACATTATTTGGCCACTTTGCTATTTCAGCGATCTAGTTGTTTTTATTCATTTCCCTTATCTAACACCATAATGTTATTAATAATGTAATATTACTTTCTTTTCCTAATTATTTTAGAATGGAATTATTTACAGACAATATAATCCCTTATAATCGAGTTCTTCAACTCAGAAAACTAAAATTATTCATTTCCGTGATTCTACTATATTAACTACTTAACGCTTGTGGTTTAAAGTACCTTTTTCTTAGCACTTCTTGAACTCACAAACATACTCAATGAATCAGATTATTATTTTTTTCTTCGAAAATAAAGAAGTAAGTTGAAAGGTATATAGCTATTAGCACAGCATGAGTGACAAGTATTTTGATATAAGCTCTTCCTAGATTCCTCGAATACGGTCGATCTATATGCATTCTCTAGAATCATGGTTCACCCCTTACCTTGTCCATTATTCTGGCTTCTGCAGAAATAGTTTACATTTTCGTTTAAAACCTTCGACGAATGTGTCC
The DNA here is from genome assembly GCA_026543055.1 of Argiope trifasciata. Taxonomy (NCBI): domain Eukaryota; kingdom Metazoa; phylum Arthropoda; class Arachnida; order Araneae; family Araneidae; genus Argiope; species Argiope trifasciata. The sequence continues at coordinate 4,115,638 of JAPMOQ010053704.1, read as the reverse complement.
CTGCATTTGATACCAGTCCCTTTTCACGCCTGTTCGTTAGGGGTTTAAGTAACAATTCCTGTTCTCAACCGAATCCCTCAATATTGAACTAAGGAGATGAAGTTTCCCCCCGTCAGTTTGATTACTGTCGAATCTTTTTCCTTCCGATAGAGGACAGATGGAGAATCGCTTTTTGGCTGCTGAAAATTGAAAAGTTGGACGATTTTGAAATCCTAGAGGGAAGAATTCAAATATGAATCTGGAAATTGATGGATACCTGCTTGCTTTAAAGAAATCAATGACAATATTTATTAGAAAAGGGGTTATATTAGAAGAAACATCTTTTGGTGTTAAAGAAATAAATGTATTTATTTGTTTTAAAAATATTCCTTAGAATCTATTGAATTAACTGTAATTTCCTAACTGAACTTTATAATAACGACAAATATGATATTAACATTAAAGCATGATTAATTATTTGATGTTGCATATGCAAAATAGGTGTACACAAAACATTAAATTATGTATTCTATATGGTTTGTTGTGTAGAAATTTTAATATAGAGCTTGACTAGATCATCCTAAAAGAATTATCACGAATTAAAATTAACTTATAATACAAAACAACACCAATGGAATAACCATATGTAGCTTTTTTTTGTCTTTCAACTATACGAAGTATAGAGAAAGTATAGTAATCGTCAAAAACTCCGAATTCGAGATTTTGACAAATCTCCCCATTTCATATCCCTTGAATCAGAAAACCTATTTCTGTAAAATATCCATCTGACTCTGAAAAAGATAACTCAAAAATGCTTTGAGCTAGATAGCTGAAATTTATTATACGGTCTTTACATCAAATTTTGGTTAAAATCTGTTCAGTGGAAATATGCCTGTCTCGCTGTTCGAATATAAACTAACATCATGACTACAAAACGAAGAAAGCTAGATAGATGATACGGTATACAGATTAAGCGTTTGTAGTGTGATAATTCAAAAATGCAATGGCTTAAATATATCAAATTAGGTACCCGGTTTTGTAAACGCAAGTGCAGTTTTGTCTAATTTTTGTTTCAAATAATTGAGTAAAACATGTCGAAATACAAATCCGATTTTTGAATTACGTTTAGCCAAACTATTGATTGTATGTCAGAAAATTCTCCAAGAATCACGCTATAGATTCAATAAAAAATACTGCATTCATGCCGAAAGTTAATATTTCATAACTATTGTATGTCATTGTTATGCAAGACATGACAATGGCATATTCTAGCTTGACAATTTTATTAGAAAGTATACGAGGAATTTTTGGGGTGACCATTCCTATTAGTTCAATTTCAAAACGAGAAGTTCATCTGATTAAAATAGGCTAAACATAAAAATTCAGGAAACATTTTATGATATATACTGAAAATAAATAGATTTTAAGAATTTCTAACTCAAAATTAAAACACAATTTCTCATTTAGGTTCTCGTTTTTAAAACGTTCCCGTCATTTACAAAATGTGTTATTTGCACATAAGACTGAGTTTAAGTGTTGATTAATAGGAATTGAATCATATAATTTACTCTCTCTTTGGTATATGTCACCTTTTCTATGGCCTTTCAAAAACTGTATTACATCATACAAATCTATATCAAAAACAATGTTTTATAGTTTAAAACATACGAGATTATCAATTAAATCCTCATCTTGAGAATGAAATCATCAATATATTTCATGCATGCAGACAGCATTTTTGTAGTTGAAAACTTTACTTTTATATCACATAATATGCAATAACACAAAATGAAATTTCCACTCAGTACTAAATTTAATTCCTTAAGGTATCTCTACTCTGTCATATGATGATAAAGGACTTTTTCTGCATCTATGTTTATGTATTAGAGTTACGATGCAAGTATACGTTTTATTGAAGAAGAAATACAAAAGGCTCGATGTTTTAGAAATTCTATTTACCTAATTGGTTTATGGTAATACGTTTGTCATACAAAGAAGTATTTCATAAAAAAAAAGGAATGAATGACAACTTCAGAAAAAGAGCTAACAAAAGAGAAATAGCTTCGAAATTGTAATCATATGAATATTTAGTAATCAGACAACTTTTCTTAAGATAGAATGAATGGAAAGTATCCATTTAAATTTGCATATATATTTCCTCCGAGATTTTCTCCTATTTTTACCATCAAAGAATTCAATAGTACATAAAATTAACAAGCTTTTTTTATATCCTTAGATATTAAAATAAACCCTAAATGAAATCCCCTTAGTTAATATTAAAAAATGGGACAAAGCTAAAAAAATTTTCAAACGAAAAAATTTATTTAATATTTATTTATTTATGATAAACAGTTTTTAGAAACTCAAGAGAACAATGGGTTTTTATTCAAAGACAAAGCCCATAAAAATAAATGACTTAATATAATTTCGATTGACCTTGTTTGTCAAACAGACACTCTCCAGTATACGATTATATGGCTTATATTTCTTTTATCATAATAACTCCTGATGAAAAGGCATTTGCATCTGTTACGTTCGAGTGGAAAATACAAATTGTGGCTGGAAAAGTGTAGCGTTCTACTCATTGTTCATTGATTCTTCAGTGTGTAAAGGATCTCAACTGATGCTACTGTTCTCGATTATAACTATTACATAACTACACAGTAAGTGCATTATTTGTAAATTGCTTTCGGGTTAATCCTAGTGCTTTTTAGTGCACCGCAGTGAAAGATTTCAAAATAGGTGATGATCGAAAATAAATTGTAGAGATAATGGATGAGAAATAACTCGCTATACAGAGAATAGACTCTGGCTTACCACAAAAACCGAAAACTACTTCTATCATTCACCAAACCAAATTCACATTCTATCTTTTTTGAGATAAAAGGAGGATTTAATACTTAATAAGAAGTAAGAAATGTGTATTAGTGAATTTTGGTATAAAAATTTTATTTTCTGTTATTGGTGAGGAAATACATGAGCTCATGGAATTCAAGCATATCTGACTTTTTTATTATCCGACCTACCCCGTAGAAACGTTAAGCCGGATACTAGAGAAAACACTATATCCGTACTGTATATTTCACGAAATTTATCTGTACTAGACATTCATACATTTAATGTCTGTACTGCATCCATGAAATTTAAATTTATTACTGATGAATCACTACAATATTTTGCTATTTTTTTCTCCCATTCTTCATTATTTTTTTCATGAAATACATAAAGAATAAATTTCTCCATAAAACATTACAATTGCCATTTTAAATGCTCAAATTAGCTTTAAGAAATATGACGGGTTATTAATGAGAAATAAGAGAAGAGTTTCAAGCATGATATTTTAATTTAAAATTATGTGATGAAAAATGTAGGAAGACTATTATGTCTTTTTTATTTATAAAATGAGGAATAAAAAATGCATTAACTTCCTCCATTTCTTCAAATCTAGCCGCTCGCTCGAATTACAATCACAAATTTATTTCTTGATTATTTATGATGTTCTGAGGAAAATTTTCCGAATTCTCTAGACGCTGCCGAAATGTATTAACTAAATGTATTCGGAAATACAGGATTGAAGAAAAGAAATGAATTCAAATGGAATTCCGAATGCAAATAGAACGGAGAGCCACAATCCCGGCGATTGCAAATCCACATTTAAAATGATGACTTGCACGTTAATTTCTCCGCATCAAAATCATCGCTTTTCCTTATGCATTAGAATCTGTGTGATATGGATTTTGTTAAGATGCAAATCATTGTGTTCGTTGGAATGGCAATACTCGGAAAATTTTGCCCGGGAAAAGAACCGTCGATGCCATTATCCCATTACTAAGTTTCACTTCACATTAACCGAATTTGAATGAAACGCGGAATGAATTTTGTCGATGGATAAATACATCTTTGATTGCGCTTTTGGCATCGTTAAAATCGGAGAATGCCGCTGTTTGCCAGGGATATTAATCTAGGGGGGAGGAAAAAATGGGTTTTCCTGCAGCCGTCATATTTAAAAGTCAAACAAATCCTTCGAACGTTGAAATAGATAAAGTTCTTCTGATCGCTGAACCTTGCTCAAGAAGCTGTTCAAACAAAACAAAAAAAAGGAATTTTAAAAGAAAAAAAAATTAGGGAACATTTCCTTTTGGCGGGAACTTTTTCTTCTGCATTTCTTCCATTGATTCTTTTCCATATTCATTTCTAAGAGCTTCTGGTGCAAAAATATTGGAATTCTATGAACATTTCCGGAATATTTTTGCGTAAACAAAGAGGGAATGGGAAATTATTGAATTCCTTTACACAAAAGAATTGGAATTCTATCTTCATTTGCATGAAACTGTTATCGAACGGTTAATGGCTCGTGTTCCATCCTACCCGTCTAAATACAATGATTCTTAGGGATGTTTTTTCTTCATTTTAATGAAGGGTAATTAATTCATAATTTCAATATGTCCGGCGTTTTTGTTCAAATGAATGCCGGACTTGACTGATGATAATTTCATTGTATAAAGTTAGAAGTTTTCGCAATAATCAAAGCGTCAGATGTTGTCAGTACAATCTGCCTCTTGGAATAAATGTATGGGGGAATTATTATGCTGATGATTTTCAATTATAGCTGAAATTTCGATTGCATCAGGTTCAAATATATGTTCCTATCAGTATATCCTGATGAATACAAATTTAAAAGGGACGTCGATATTTCATTGACAATTATTGTAGCATATTAATACATCTTTTTAATGAACAGTTATGTAAGTGCCACTTGGGATAAGTGTAGTAATAATATATTAGACTTAAGATTTATCAGTTACAGCTGAAAATTTGTGCGAAATCTTCTGGCGAATAAAAATATAAAAGGGGCGTTGATATTTCATTGTTCATTACTGCATCGTTTTGATGAAAATTTTAAAAAGTGCCAGGTGGAATAAATGTATTGATGATATAGTATCCTTAAAATTTTCATTTACAGCTGAAAACTCGATCTACCAATTTCAAATACATGTTTCAATCAATATCTCCTGCCAAATAAATATTAAATAGGGTCGTTGATATTGCATCACAATAATACATCATTGTATTGAAAGTTGAAAAAATGCACCATATTATATAAGAAAATTTTCAAATTAACATAAAATTTATAAGATGAGTCTTTGAAAAAATCAAAGAAAATAAAATGTGATTTTCAAACATAATTTTTAATATTTCATAAAGCAAAAGTAATTTCAATTTTCACCTTTACTATTCAAATCTTTGAGTATTTTATGATGAATGCAATGTATATTTTCAAAAGTTTTCTATGAAAGAGTAAAACAATTTTGTTTCAAAGCTCTGATGCAATTTTATTTATTGCATAAGAAAATGTACAATTACTCTTATCTAAGTGTGGTCCGTAAGCATTTTCATAAATAAAATATAATACAATAAATCAAATTGAAGTTCTTTTTTACTATTAAAATTAAATATAAATACGATTGATTTGAACCATTGTTAAAATTACATACCACTCACTTGGAATCAAATCAAATTTTCTTTTTCATTAAAATGGAAATGGCAAGCCTATTATATTTTCAGCTTAATTCTTATTTAAAGCTGTATCATTTCTATCATAACCAATGATTAACCTTGATTACAAAATTAATTATTATTGAGTATAATTCAAATGAGCAAATCAATAAAATAAAATTCGTTATTCATTTTTATTTTATTGAATTTTAAACTTTATTTATGTACAATTTTGGCTATAATTTGTTTTAATTTTCTGCATTAGGATTTATCACAGAGATATTTAAGCCGTATGAAACCGCTTATGTGGAAATATTTCTTATCTTAAGCAATATCATGATGTACTAATTATTTTAATGATAAAAAAAGCCATCATTGCTGATATCAAAAAGCAATTAAGTGACCTTAATTTCTGGAAGCAGAGTGTTTTTTAGATGTAAGTCGATTAAATCAAAGTATATTAAGAAAGCATTTTAAAAGAAACACTAATTGATAACGTTTTCCATTAAGAAATCAATTATAGCTGAATTCAATTGCGTGCCAATGCTTAAAAAAAGGAAGCAATTAAGTTTTATCAGTAGGAAGTTAATGGGACATTACATTATTATTTTATATTTATTTTAGCATATTCTCACAGATTATAAAATTGCAATAAATTGTATATTTTTGAAATTTCACATTTTTTTTTTTACCTAAATGTTGAATTTTCATGCTATATTTTTAATGATGGGAGGCACAGTTCAAAAAAATTCAAAACCTTCAAATTTTAATAAAGTAAAATTGCGAAATCAAAAGGTAATGTAAAATATATAACTCATATCTTTATATGAAGTTTATCTTTTAAAGTCTATTTAAGGGGTGTTTAAATAAATTTATTTTATATTCTTAGTACAGAAAAAAAAGATTTATTTATTTATATTTAATAATGTGAATTTATAAAATAATCGAGTGGCTGTTTTGCAGAAAGGAAATGCAATTTGTCAAATAAAGGAAAATATTTAATGAATATAAAACTGTAGTTCTCTTTATCATTGTTATTTCTATCTATTTTATCTTGTACATGATATAGTGACCAAAATAAAAGTCTAAAATCTTTATTATTTTATGGAATAATAAATATTTTTTATTATATAAGCCTGTTTCTTCCCTACTTTACTTAAAAAATGTTTTAATAATTTATGAAAAATTTAATATTTTGAAAATGTTCATATATTTAAGATTTGTTTGTTATAATTATACTAAAAATTAATAAATAGTTCCAAAAAATCAATATTCAAATTCGAAAAAAACAAATCATTCATAAATTGAAATAAATTTGAATATCTAGAAAAGACAGAGGAATAGACTGATTCTTATTATTTATTTAGTAAAAAACAAATTTTTAAATTAGAATAAATTATGAATGCAAAGACTTTTAATATAATTTTCGGGAATATTCCATTTCTTTTTAAATTTAACAGCATAAAGATCATATTTATGACATTTTCTGTTCTGGAAATATGCAAATATTTTTTTTTGTTATTTGTTTAAATGTATAAAGAAAATGTCTGAAAAATGAAGTAAATTAACACAGCTCAATGGTAATTTTTATTGCATTTAATATTCAAATTTGTGCTTTTCTTTTGTTAACAATTATAGTGAAAAATTCGAAGAAAACTAATATAAAAAAATTCGAACTTGTCAAACATATTCGAAAAGCATTTAAATACAACTTTCTTTACCTTAATCTGCTTCAGAAAAATAATATATTCATATGAAAATTAAAATTACTTTAGAAACACGTCAACTAATACTACAATCAAAGCATCATTAACGGAGATTTCATCAAAAAAGTTTATTGAATATTGGGAGCTGCTAATTCTATTATCGATATGTAAATGCTCATCGATATTATTAAAAAGCAATTATCTTGCCTTCATTTTCAAATTAAATGCATTTTGTTTGTAGCCAATCGATTAACTCAAAATAATGAAAAGCATTTAAAGGAAAATTTAATTGATAATGTTTTCTATTAAGAAATCAACTATAACTGAACACAATACAGTGCAAAAATTTAATGAGAATAACTAATTATGTTTGATAAGTACAGAAGGAATAAAATATTGTAGGTTATTTTATTTTTAGCATTTGCATGCCTTTATTTTAATAGATGGGAAAAATTCAAATTAGCTTGTTTTGTTAATTTTTAAATTTTAAAAATTTTCTAATAAATATTTTTGCTTCTTTTCTAAGAAAGAAATTATTATAATTCAAATTAGATTTAGTGGAAACTATGAAATTTTCAAAAATAGTAAATAAAACACAAAACTCTGATTTTTAAGATATAAATCTATGAAAATATTTTAATCTATATGCATAATAATATAAATGAATATATGTTCTGGTAAACTTCAAGGCAATCTAATTCCTTGCTGTTTCATTTGAGGCTTACCAATTTACAAATTATTTTATTCCATACTTTGGGAATATTTATTCCAATTTATTTTCACAAAAATAGACATAATTTATTTTATAGTATCCATAATGAGCCCTTCGTCATAAAAAGGAGAAAAATCTAATTCAATCTAAAATTTTCAATTATGATTTCTTAGAAAAGTAAAATTTTGAATTTATGGTATTTTACTAAATTTAGATGTGTTTTGAAAAACGTTCAAATATTACCGTATTTATGAAGTTCTTATTTTTAAAATTTTGGAAGACCGAGCATTTTTGGTTAAAAATAGGTATAAAGCAAATTCTTCTAATTTAGACGTTTATCAAACGATTTGTTTAAAATTTATAACTTTAAAGCATGTTTTATCTAGTCTCTAAATTAAAAAAGTAAGCTGCATTTCCATCATTTTTTTAAATAATATCGTTTGACTGATTAAAACGAAATTTTCCACTTTATGATCCATTAGAATAGCTAAAAAATACTTCTAAATCAGTAGATTCAGTAGTTGTTCTCTATTTCATGAACTGCAGAAAATATTAAGAAAGTGTTATGCCAAATTTAATTTTAAAAGTTAGAATAGTGCATTAGACATAAATTTATGAAATTTACGTATGAAAATTCTTTCATATTCTGTATTTAAGGAAATAGCATTTATGTACATGTAAAAGTCAGTGTAACTTCTAAAAAATAGACTTAGATACAGAATTATATTGGTTTTATAATAAAACCTTCCTGAAATTTTTTGTCCAGACTTTCATCGAATATCATTTTAACTTCAGTTTTAATTTTTCTTGCTGAAATCTTTAGTTCTATTTTACTATATACTACACGTTTTTACTTGAACCATTCAAGTTTCTTTATATTTGTTTCGTTCAAACGTCCATTTTAATGAAACTGATGCTTTAATATTGAGTTATTATTTCATTTTCCAACCATCCAAATGTCGTTTGGATTGTAACAGATTTATAATATATTCTTTAACAAATTTATCGTTTAATTCCTTTTTCAAGAACGTATGTTTGAAAGACAAATATATATATATATATATATATAAATTCAGTGATAAAATGGCATTTATTTTAATTACTAATAAAATGCTGGGAGATATTTAAATAAATACCTTTTTTATACTCAAAAGTATTTAATTCCATCTTAGATTTTTTATTTAATTTTATATGAGTGATTAACATTTTTAAAAAATTTTATACTTATTTGAATTTTTTTATGTGTGTGTTAAGTTTGAATTTTAATTTGAGTTTCATATTTAAATTTCACACCTTCAAGCTACTGTTTATTTCCATGAATTTTTGGAACAATTTTCAAATCTGATATTTTTGCTTATAAACATAATATGATTGCGATGCATTTTTATATATTTGAAAGAAAATTCTTGTTACATTCCAGATGATAACACGCAGTAAACGTCTGTGAGTTATCTAATCAATATCTAAAAGATTGATTTTTACAACTTTCGAAATCTTTAATCTTCATAATTCAAAATCATTAAGTCGCTTCAAATTAAAAATTAATTTCTTCAACTTTTTCGAAAAATTCACGTCTAAATTAAAGTGAACATTTTATAGATAAATATATATCGGGGAAGCAACGGCCAGCATTAATATGAAAATATATTTATTAAGATTTCATGGACAAAACATTACTAAACACAAAAATTTATATGAGCGTAAGCGGTGTGTTTCACCGTCATGCGGTCATCTGCTAATTATGGTGCCATACAAAATACGAGAATTATTAGCAGCTCCCACAAATATATATATATATATATATATATATATATATATATATATATATATATATATAAGCAATTACTATATGAATGGAATAATTGTCATTAAAAAACTTGTCATAATGCAAAATGGTATACTTTTTTTACAACGAGTGTACTCGTAAAAGACAGTTAGCTGGTTAAGAAAGTAGGAAAGACTCAAGTGAAATCAATCCATAGTTTCATCGGCTGTGTATAGAAATTTATTTTCATCAGCATTTTTTCAGATTTCATTCAATAATTTAACCCAAAAGATTATTCAGAAAATTTCGAACGAAGGCATCGGAATTCCGCGGTTAAAATTCATTTGTATTCTAAGAACGGAAAGTATTAAGTCCTTAGATGCCATTCTTGAGAGGAGTTATAATGAATTATTCGCATGCCGTCTTTTATTTGGTTTAAGTTTAAGGCGTCTAAAACGACTGCTGCTTATTGGATTTAATTTCTCCGACGACTTCATACATCCTCCACTCCTTCTATAATGTAATTGAGTAACTTAGCCAAGGAAAAGTGGTGTAAAAGGAAATCTTAAAATGTATATCAGGAGGCGCCTGATTTATATTAATTACTATTTGGGAATGAAGGATTGGTAGAAGAATTAGGGCACTAATTCAGAGGGTTTCACCTAATATTGTTCCCAGTGAAGAGAAGGTGTTGATTGAATTTGTGAATGTTGACCCTAAGAGAATTTCATTTAACTGCACATTTGCATCGATGAATTTTGGTTGAAATATAAATAGATGAAAGGAGTTAGTAATTTATGTTTGGAATTATTTAAGATTCCAAAAAGTAGTACTCTGAATATTCTGTGTTTAATGCTTTTTACATCAACTTTAAAAATTTGGCACAGTACACTCCTAAGTTTGAAAGTGTTTTCAGCCTAGTTTCCTTTTATCGCGATTAAATGAGAAAGGCAAGGCGCTACAATGACCACAGTATCAAAGCATTGGAAGCTACGATCTGCGAAGATCTTCCTACATGTCTTGTGCAAAAAACAAGCTGTGACAGTTATAAAAGCAGCGTTCTACTGGTAGTTAATTTTTTCATCTGTGTGTAACGGATCTCAGCTGTTGCTGCTATTCATGATTATGACTACACAGTAACACAGTACGTCGAGTATTTATAAATAGTTCTTGCGATGTGCTTAATGCATTTTTAAGTATACCAAGTGAAAATTACAAAATTTATGTAAAAAAGTGAGCAATTTATATCCTTTAATTGAATTTTTCTCTAATAAATTTTTCAAAACGTGCAGTGTAGTTAATAAACTACCAATACTATTAGTTACTATACTATTTAGTAGTTAGAGATAAATGAAAGGCTTAGTACGTAATATCAGTGAGTTTAGGTGTAAAAACTTTGTCTTCTGGTATAGGTGGGCAAAGGAATAATTCATAGAACTCCAGGTTATCCGACTTTTTGTTATTCGGCCTACCCATCCGCCACATTAGAACGGACAGGTTTTTTCCCCCTATTTTGTAAAATCTAGTTGTTGTTGTTTTTGAATATATATTTATATGCGAGCCAAATCATGATTACGTATGAATACTTTTTCTCTTCGGCTCTCTAGCATTGGGGTAGCGCCTCTTCGCCGTAATCTAAAGTCCCTAGTTCGGGCATGGTTGTTATTCTGTGTTCTACCTGTGATAGTTTGAATGTGCAGCCTTTTAAAAAGAGTTGTGCAAGCCATTATGAAGCATGAAGTATCTAAGGCATACTCTCGGCCCTTGTTGGCGCTACTTATAAAACAAGGGATGCTAATTTAGGCTAAATCGCTGACAACTTTAAGTCAGCGGGCTTGTAAAATGCCATAATTAATTAGAATATTTTTTTTTTCAATTTTATCTACATATGAACTGATTATTTTAAATAAAACTAATAATCACGAATGCATTTAACATATTATTCGAAACGATCTGTTACATTATGGTACGCATTTTGCAGTTTATCTATTATTACTTATAGTTTTGAGCTCACACTCAATTTTACCGTGGTGAAATAGAGTCCGAAATTGTGCTGTATGACATTTCCAGCATGTTCAGTTTAGTTACATTTACGTCCCAATTTAAAGCAATTCTAGGGCTATTTTGGGATGGATTGGTAATTTTGAACCGTGATCGGATGACGAGACAGACACCTGAGCTTGCACACCTCCGCTCGACACACCACGCCAGCACGAGGATGTTTGACCTGATGGATTTAGCGTGCAACAAACGACGGCACTTCGGTGGAATAGGGTCTCGGAACTGAAATGTTCCGGTTCTGAATCCGAGACCTTTTCACCAGACCACGACGGCCAGATATTTTCAGCGTGAGAACAGATGGAGAAAGGCTCTAATAGTTAATTATAAAAAAATTATGCATGTGTGAGTGTCTGTATAAAACCCCGGTTTTAGTAAAGAGACCTATATAGATAGACTAAAAAGCAAAACCTTATTTAAAAATAAAATTTGATCGAAAACGTTAGAGCCATTTCTGAGATACACGAAGTAAATTTATGTACACGTATCCAAGAATTGCTTGTTTAAAGTTATAAGATTTCCTTTAAACATCAATATATCCATGTTCTTGCGCAAGATACATAAAATATTTCGTTTTTATATTTTACGAGTTTGCCGGGATATTCCAGAATGAAATTTGTCTCCTAATCTAGAAAATGTATTATAACTTTAAAACATCATTTCTAAGTTGTTTTAGATGTCAGTTTGCGAAAAGAAAACAGTAAAAAAAAATACTTCGGAAGTCATTGGTAAAATGAAAATATCTAAAGTGCAGGCAGATTGACCATGATCCAAAAACTACAAACAGATGGACCATGAACACTTAACTATGTACACTTCGAACAGCTTGCAACTAAAGACTAAAACTTAACGACTTGTAACCAATTCCTTTATATGGCAGGAAATTCAGCTAGATGTTGCATAAATAATTATTCTTCTCATGCCGGTGACCGATACGCACGCAAGCACAATGGACTCTGGTATTGCAAAAATTAATTACTTTATAACTAGTTGAACACGATTCTATGAAAGTTTAATAAATCTTAAATTAATGATGAATGTCGTCTAATAGATAAAGATATCATGATTACGATAGCATAATAGAGTTTGTATGCACAAAGAAATTAGAATTTCATCTTTCAAATATTGTTTTTAATATTTTAATGATAAGTTACAGACAAAATTTCAGTTTGTAATGTTTTCGCAAAATTTCTGCGTTAAAGCAGTTTTTTGATGGTGTTTTATTTTTTTTCCGGTGGGATGCATTTAAAAACAAACTTTTTTTCTGGAGCTAAAATTTCTGTGCTTTTGCATTTTAATCAACAAATGTAATTATGGTTTGTTGACATTACGATTTCATTCAACTTCACATTAAGAAAACTGAAAATAATCTTGATTAGTATTATGTAATTTCACATTAAATGATATAGAATTACATTTATACTAGAATTTGATTATTTTAATACTAGAATTTTTCTTTGGTTTTCCTCCAAGAAAAGTGTAAGTATTGACTTATTCTTTCCTTTCCTCTTTCTTAACAGGCATCTTTAGATGCTCTAAGTCAATATTCTTTATCTATGAGTCAAATACACCAAGTTCTTTATCTATTAGTTCTTCTATCCAGTTTAGTGTTAAAATTGTTTTTCTAATTTCTCTCCAAGAAAAGAGTAAATATCACCGCAATCCCTCCTTTACATTTTCTAAAAAGGCAGTTTTACAAGCTCTAAGTCAATTATCTACATTTATGATTCAAATACACTTTCTTTAGCTATTATTTCTTAGTGTGATACAGCATAATGCTGGAATATTTTTTTCTTGTTTTCCTCCAAATAAAGGGCAGATATTGTCTTATTCCTTCCATTGCAATTTCTGTGAAGACAGCTTTACAAGATCTGTCAATTTTCTATATCTATGAATCAAATAAATCAAGATATTTGACTGTTAATGTCATCCAGTTTAATGCTAAAATTTTTCTCTAATTTTACTCCAAGAAAAGGGCAAATATTGTATCATTCCTTCATTCACATTTTTTGAGAAGACCACACTAGCAAGAGCTGAGTGAATTTTCTAAATATCAGAGCCAAATACTCCAAATTCTTTAGCTAATATTGCTTTTTGTAATCCTGTTTAATTCTAGATGTTTTCGGATTTTACTGCAAGAAAAGTATAAATTTTGGCTCATTCCATCTTTTACAATTTCTGAAAAAGCAGCTTTACAAGCGTTAAATAACTTTTCTATATCTATGAGCCAATACACCAAGTTCTTTGACTATTATTTATTCTATCCAGTTCAGTGGTAAATTTTTTTCCCCAATTTTCCTCTGGGAAAAGCAAAATATTCACTCATTCCTTCCTATTACATTTACACATTTTCTTCCTATTACATTAATATACATTTTCTGAGAATCTATCTTTATAAGCTTTCAGTTTTCTATATCTATGAGTTAAAATACACCAAGCTCCTTAGCCATTATTGCTCAATACGATCCAGTTTAATGCTAGAATTTTTTCTAGTTTTCCTCCAAGAAAATTGTAAATATTGGCACATTTCTTCATTTAAATTTTCTGAGAAGGCAACTTCATATACCAGCATTAAGTTTCTATGTCAAAAATTACCTTGATCAATAGAAAAGTCTTATTTTCTTTTATAATGAGACTCTGGAGTGTAGATATTGCAAGAGAGCACAGTACCAAGTGCGAGAAGACCTACCAGATCGAAGTTAGAGTGAATCAGGGATATGATATTAAGTGATTATATTTCATTCATTAATGATATTCATATTTATAATTTATAATACACTTAAGTAAATCATTTTAAATACAAAATTGTTAAAATGTAATGCTTTTGCTTACTCTTATGTATCGAAAATAATAAATCATGTCATTTTATAGCAGCAGCGCTTTTTAGTTCTTCAATGCACATAGTACTGTTTGATTGCATTTGATTCATTAAAGGTATTTCGGATTTATAATTTGTAATGTACTTAAAAAAGGTTTTCAAGGTACAAAATTGTATAAATGAAATGCTCATATTTGCCCTTAAGTATTACAAAGTGATAAGTCAGGTCACTTTATAGCGGCATCACTCTTTACTTGTTCAGCTCACTTACTGGTCTTCGCTTTGTATTGACCCAATCATTCGATTTCATTCATTTCAAATGCATGCATCACCAAGTTTTAAATGCAAAATTCATTATCCTGGACTCAGAGTTAATGGATGGCATATGCGCCTGCAGCGTTTTATGCGTGGGAGGTCAACTAGTTAAAACTCGCTCCAACTCAAATACAGAGAAAATTCACACCACTTTTCAACACAACCCGAGAGGCGTGGGTTTAAAATTCACACGAGCACTTTCTAGGAGTCTTTCGACAAATTACCATAATTTAAAAGTGAAGGGACAAACTAATTCAGTTTGAAGTATTTAATGCGCTTCAAAAATTTCCCTTCTTTCGAGCCGTGCCTTTATATTCTTTTAGTCATTTCTATTCTCCTTTATCGGGTTCGGAAACAAGAACACTTTTCTTTAAGCTGACTGTTTTCCTTCTTATTATAAATGACATGATGAAATTTAGGGTTTGGAAACTTTTCCCTTTTGGAGGTGGTTCTTCCCTCTCAAAATATTTTGAATTAATTTATCAGGTGGAAAAGTTGGGGAATGAATTTGGGGGAAAATAATTCAATCATCTCTGCATAAAGCCTTTTTTTTTAAATTTGTTCCATTTTCAGATTTAAAAAATCTTATAAGGATGCTGTTGGATGTTTTGGAATTTTTTAATAATCGTTGATATGGTTGTATTTTAACTAGTTTTGATGTGAAATCTTTTCATTCTTAATTAAAGAAAACGTGTAATCTCATTTATAGTTATGTTACATCAAGGATAATAAGGTAAAATAAATATATCTTTTTTTCTCATTCAAAAAATTTGAAGCAACCGCACATCTAAATTTAAAATATTTCCTTCTGCTATTTTTCATGAAGTCTCGAATCATTTTTGTGCTAAACATTAAACTTCGTTTTAATTAAAATATTAAATCCTTTGGCTATAAAAGTTGTACTTGGAAACAAAAAATTAAATTTATTCTTGTTTAATTTTTTAAAATCTCTGTATATCTTAGGCATTCTAAAAAACATTTATTCTTCTTCAAAAAAAAATTATATTTAAGTTATTTTTTTACTTTAGAACCAGAGATGTTAAGAATATTTTTATACTAAATTTCAAGTGAAAGTTAAACTCAAGTTGGCAAGTATTCGAAATTTCATTGAGTTTAAATAAAGCTATCCTCATTTTGAGAACTTTCAAAAAAATTAATCGAAATGAATTAAATCCCATATATAAAAAATGATTATCAGTAAAATTCCAAAAATTATAACTAAGCAAAAAATCAGTCCTTAATAAGTCGAAAATAACTCACTCAAATTCTCAGAAAAAATAACAAAAATACTTTAAATCAACAAAAAACAAATTCTGTTTTAAAATTTATTTCTTCACAGTTGTTTAGTTTTTTGGATTCAGCATTTATTTAAAGAACTAGAATCAAAAAACAAATGCTGATTATTTTGAAAGGTTCTGTTGAGCATTAAAAAATGCAATTTAATTCATCTTTTTCTTTTTACTTAATTTGTAGTTCCCATTAAAATTTTGAAACTAAAAATTGTGTGTGTATACTTTTATGCTCGATGGTTGGAATTTTCTTAATCAACAAAATGACTTATATGTTAAGAAATCAAAAGAATTTTGAAAATTCTCTTAAAATATTTTACATTTAGTTTTCTATTCCATACCCAAAAGGATTTAAGCGTTAATAAGGTGATTGAAATTAAATATTCAATGAAATGTATTTACAGAATAACAACATTAATTTATTAATGTGAACATATTTATGATTTGTGATCTTTTTGTATAATTTATTACATGCATACTTTTAATCATGTTAATTTTTTTTGATAATTTTTTGTAATTGAAAACGAAATTAATCGTTGTGACCGAAAGGGCGGCCAAAATTTTAATTCTGTCAGGGTAGAATATTAAAATCAATGAATCATGCCAAAATAGTTAAATATACATTTAATGGCATTACAGGACATGATTTACAAGAGGACAAAACTATATAGGACAATAACATTTAACATATATGCATTAAAATAATACTCGGGGACTACATCATGCTTTATGCTCGCTTCCAAGACATGGAATGATTGTTCATGGCAACGGCCGATAGAGGGCCGAGGAAAATAGTAACGGTTGCATCGTTAGATTTTGTGACAATCGAAATCGTGTAACTAAGTTATGAGATAATAAAAACTGCATTTTCGTATATAATTTAATTTTTGGGGATATTTGACCCGAAACTTCTTTTCAGATATTATTAAAACTATTATTAATAGAAATTCAGCTAATGTAGAAAGGCAGCGTTCGCGGGATTTGAGGAGATTGATTTGTGATAAATTCACTCAAGTTAGGTTAAGCTGACCACTCTAGATAAATTTTTATGGTTCATATGTATTTGCTTTATAATATTGAAACGGCAAGAGAAAGAAATAATGACTCTGATATGTATGCTGTCATAATATTTGTAAAACTTTAAACTTCAATCTAAATTTTTGGTAAACAACGTGTTTTAACATAATCTGAACGTACTATTTCCAAAATCGAGGAAAATACTCATATTCACTTCATCTTATTCATTTTTATATACTTGTATTAGCTAAGAAAAAGAATGCTGACATAACAAGTAATAAATATTTTTTTTAGTTCAAATTTCTCTTGTTTCTGAAATGAATATGATTTTTTTCCTAAACAGTTTTCAGACTTATCATAGGAGTATGTTAATTTTTAGTTATTTTTGGCAATTTGTCGGCAATGGCTTTGGCTGAATTTAGCCTGAACTTTGATTAAAAATTATTATTGTTTATGAAAATATTTTTCAACATATATATTTTTTAACGAATAGGTAATATTATCTGTAATGTGTTCTATGCTTCCTTATATATTTTGCTAAAAATGACACATAACATAAATGTGGATTCAGTTTTAATAAACAAACCATATTTTAAATCATATCTTAAGTATTTTTATTACGAAAAGAAAAATATTGGAAGTTTCATAAGGTCATGCCTTTAGTCTTTGAACTTTTCGACGCACACTCACATGCCTTTATAGATCTTTATCTGAATATTTTCTAGACGATCTCTGACAAGAATCAAGTCTTAAATAAAGACAGCCGCCCGATTGAGTCATTAATCAACCGCCTATCTATTCTTGGTAAGGTTCGATAACCGAGATATTCTACGGAATTAATTGCCATTTGGCTAAAACTGTGACCGCTTGCACACAACTTATAGTATGTTGCAATGCTGATAGTTTGAACTGACAATCGCTAGAAAAACATTCTCACCGAAAAACAATATAAGCTTTGGGGCAAAAAAACAACTACGCGGTATCAAGATTTCTACCATTCCCTCTCTGTTAAGAAGCACCGTGAGATTGCCAAAGAACTTGTAGGTAAGCCCTTGGCGACGTTATTGACTGTCCCGATATCGGCTTCTTTACCTCCTATGGACCATTATTATAGGATTTCTTTTTTTTTATTAGTTTATTGCCTGAAGTAGGCGACAGTGGCACGAAGAAAGTGCCACCAGGTCTCGCCCGACTTTTAATATTCTGCGAACTCGGCGACGGAAATTGGCTTCAGGGCTGGGAACTCCTTCTCTTTGAAAAGATATTTATAAAATCATATTGGGTAATCGCGTGAATGGTATTTCTTCGGGCTCTCGGTGAAATTCAGTTGGTGGTATTTAACTGAAGGTAATTGAGGTTCTTGATGGAATGTTGGTGACTTGTCAGCAGCTTGCAGCAATTATAAGAGCGGTAATAATTACAAGATAATCGCAATTTTAAAACACCACTTTGTAAAAATAAAACAAAAATATGATACATCTGTTTATGAAAATAAAAGTGCTTTTATGATTTTATTTATTTTGGTTAGTTCTATTTAAGTATTAAACAAATATTCTAGAAATAGTTCAAGATATTTTCGTTTCGTACACATAATCCAATCCGATAAAGTGGGATTATATTAACACTACAAATATTAAAGAAACATTGCATTTACTGCCTCTAACCATATCATACACTTCAGTACCTTTGTCTGATTCCATTGAATATTTATATAATTTTTAACTCATATTAATATTCAGTGTTTTGATTCTTGTTAATTAATCAATTCTCGTTAGCTTCTAAATTAACCAATTGATCCAAATTTTCCAATAGATTTGCTTTATATGAATATTTATTGATAATCTTTTATTTAAACCGTGTAAGTGCAAATTTTGTAAGTCATCCTTATTCATAAGCTTATTTTCAAAGATTATTTATTACTTTTAGTACTTTAAGACTTATTTTTTCCCCAGCAGATTTGGAAATGTTTAAATTGTACAATTTAGATCTTAGCATATCTACTAAGAACTAACAATTATTAATCAAAACAACTATGAGAATTAGAAATATTTTTGAATAGTTTTAAGTTTACAAAATAAGAACGAATATATGAATTAATGCATCAAGAGCGTAGTATTGTTAATTATTTGAGCAGAATAAAAATAGAACTATTATTAGATTAAAATAATTTTTGGTAAAAAAAGTGCCGAAAAAAGTTTAAAATCTAAAAATAATGAGTTCCCTTTCAGAAAAATAAGAAAAAGAATAAATTTTTTAGATTTTATTACTTTACTAGCCGCCTTTGGCGACCAGCTGGTTCGCCATGAGTAATACGTTCTAAAATTTTCAATTAAATCACATATTCATTAGCCAAAATTTAAGAAATAGTTAAAGTTAAAAGATTCAGTTATTAGTAGTTAAAGAGTCGGTAACTTTATTCGAAAAAACTTTTTGAGTTTAATGCTCTAACAATTTATCGATTATGCTTCCAAAATATTAAAAATGTTTTTTTCGGTGATGTTGCCAAAATGTTAAATATGTTTTTTAAAGAAAGCGAAAAAGGGGAAAAATTATTGAATTAATGATACAGATATTACAAACGATTATAGAAATATGCTGTCTAAATTCAACCAGGTTTACTGTAAATAAAGATAATTTATGGAATTAATTATATATCTATTGCAAACGATCATAGAATCCATTGCCTTGCATTTATTTTTTTAGAATATATCTCATTTTATATTTATGTTATTTTATCCAGTGACATGCTGAAAGTTGTATTTCTTTAGATTTGATTTGCGATGATAGTTTTTTTTATTTGAACTTCCGGCATTGTTTTATTTTATTTTATCCAGTCACGTGCTCAAAAAAACATGGTTAAAATATTTCTTTAAAAATTCGTTAAAAATAGAAGCTTGAGTTATACATTAAAACACTGATATCACAAGTTCATCTCTTTTTAATTAAAAGCTAAATATTCTTCATTTTTTAAAGCATTTATAGACTCGTGCTACATACTATGCAGCTATTTACTTCATTTAGACTTTTTTATTGATGTATTTCTATTATTAAACAAAGCTGATTTATTTAATTAATAATATTGTAAAAGTCACAAAAAATTCTTTGCGTTTTCTTTTTTTTAAAAAGAAAAAACATATTTCATATTTATTTCATTTCATGCAGACACGTGCTGAAAATTGCATTTTTAAATGTTTAATTTGCAACAATTATTTATTTTTTTAATTTGAGTTTTTATCTATCTGATGGCAACCTATTGATAAAAGATAATTTTTCCCCTTCCACTCGTAACGTGCTCCTGCAGATTAAATTTTATTGTTTTGTCCGAAATATATTGTTGAAAAATACAGTTGAAATGCTTCTTTAAAAATTCATTACAAACAGAAGCTTAAGTTAAATGTTAAAATACTGATACTATTAGAAAGCTAATTTTTTTATCTTTAAATTGATGTTAAAATCATGTTTATCCGATAATATTTTCGGAAGTTATAGCGGAAAAACGTCGAAATTTCGCTTAAATTTTAATTAATTCAAATTCTAATTAAAAATTCGAAAAAAGGGCTCCGAGGTGCACATTCCCGACCTCCAAGGTATACATGTACCAAATTTGGTAGCTGTAGGTCCAACGGTCTGGCTTGTAGAGCGCCAACACACACACACACACACACGCACACACACACACACATTGAGCTTTATTATAAGTATAGATGTATCATTGTGAGCTATATTCCAAATGAAACAGTTCAGCTTCGTTTTAATATCTGCCACAGAAATTTTGAACCTATACTTTAAAAATATAGAAAATCCAAAAGAATAAATTATTAAAACAATACAAACAGCTGATAAAGCTGAATTTTCAAAAAAATATATATAAGGAATTAAAATCTACATTTAGAATTTAAATCGAAGTCATGGAAATTACGGTTTTGGTTTTAAATGCCTTCTTTTCTGAATAATTTGTTCTATTTGTAAACATGGTTATGTTTTAGAGAAAAAAAAAATCAATATTATATATATTTTAAAATCAGGGAAAGGAATTTTATATTGTTAGGATAATATTCATGCAATCTCAATGACTCATTTATATTCCTGTACTGAGGTTAAAATACAACATTAGTAAGAAAGAACAACAGAAAATACTTTCTCCCAATCATTATGAGTAGAAAAATATTCCGATTTCTACAGTTGAACTGGCGTGACAGCAAAATTATCCTGTAACCTTAGTGACTAAGTTATTCTAAACGAATGGAAAGATCATTATCCAGCGTTTCCTGCATTAATTACTTCGAAAACTGAAAGAACATGAAAAAAACATATTTACGAATAACGCATAGCTATGCAAAACAAAAAATAAAATATGCTTGCTTCGTTTTGTCCAATCAGCTACTCCGTTATTCTGTAGTTTGTATTTTATTCCTTTCGGAGTTGAGTTGTCATACGACTGTGGTTGCTGACAGACGATAATAAAGATATCGTTTTAACTTTTCGTCAGTACTCCAATCGATAGTCTTATGTTCGACATGTTGGTTTCCGCCTTCAGCCCTCGATAATGATGGTGGTAAGTTTATTTTAGCAGACTTAATGTACCATGAAGAATGATAATGATTTTTACTTTTACGGTGTTTTTCCAGTTGATTTTTCTAATGTTCTTTTAGTGCAATATGTAATATTTACTATTAACTGAGCAAATTGACTCTTTTTCTGTCTTCTTGAAATTTGGAGGGGAGAAAGTGCAATCCTATGTGTTTCTAAAACATATGCTTGTGGTAAAGTTGTGATATGGATATAAGGACTAAAATAATAAAAATCAGCTTAAGAAATTTTTAAAGAAGTATTTTAAACGAAGGAAAGACAAATATGGAGAAAAACTTGGTTCAAAAAGGTTTTTTCATATCTATACTTATAATAAAGCTCAATGTGTCTGTGTTGGCTCTCTACAGGCCAGACCGTTGGAACTACAGCTACCAAATTTGGTACATGTGTACCTTGGAGGTTGGGAATGTGCACCTCAGAGCCCTTTTTTCGAATTTTTAATTAGAATTTGAATTAATTAAAATTTAAGCGAAATTTTGACGTTTTTCCGCTATAACTTCCAAAAATATTATTGCACAAACATGATTTTAACATCAATTTAAAGATTGAAAAAATTAGCTTTCTAATGGTATCAGTGTTTTAATGTATAACATAAAGCTTCTATTTTTAACGAATTTTGAAAGAAATATTTTAACCATGTTTTTTGTTTTTGAGCACGTGACTGGATAAAATAAAAGAAAACAATTACAGAAGCTCAAATAAAAAAAAACTATCATCGTAAATCAAGTTTAAAGAAATGCGACTGTTAGCATGTGACTGGATAAAATAAAAGAAACATAAAATGTGATATTTTCTAAAAAACTAAATGCAAAGCAAAGGTTTCTGTAATCGTTTGCAATATCTAAATCTTTTATTCAACAAATCTTTATTTATGGTAAACCTGATTGAATTTATACAGGATATGCATTGAAATCCCGACTTAATGGCATATTTCTATAATCGTTTGCAATATCTGTATCATTAATTCAATTTTTTTTCACTATAAAATGTGATATTTTCTAAAAAAATAAATGCAAAGCCTAGGCTTCTATAATCGTTTGCAACATCTAAAACCTTTATTCAATAATTTTTTTTTCCTTTTTCGCTTTCTTTAAAAAAAAACATATTTAATATTTTGGCAACATCACGGAAAAAAACATTTTTAATTTCAGGCCAATCAATGTCCGGAATTACTTCAAGGCTAATGAATATTGATTTAATTGAAAATTTTAGAATGCATTACTCATGGCGAACCAGCTGGTCGCCAAAGGCGGCTAGTTTTGAATAGTTGAAGAAATCTAAGTATTTTATTAGAGAGAGTTTAAACAACAACTATCAGTGAATCTGTATGAAGAACGTAAGGTATTCAAACAGTAAAAAATTCAAACATCACAATACTAAAAGCACATAATAATTACTAGTATAAATGATTGAAATGTTGCTATTTAAAAGAAATAAACAGAAAATGTATTGGGTGCTAGAAATTGAGTCAGAATTGATTATGTATCTATAACTGGTAAAATCCATTCCAATATTAATATAAGACAATAAAAAACTATTAAATTGACGATAAGGGATTTCAAAAAGGAAGTTCTTAAATATTATATATTTAAAAACGACTGCAATTTATTATTAAGATTGATTATAATTTTCAAATATTTTTTTCTTTATATTCGTAACTTCATCGCAATAACTTAAAATAAAATAATTGGATGATACGAAATGTTTTAGAAAACATCTTTGTTTATATTTTACCTCTACATCTTTCAATTGTATAAATAAATTGTTATGGTAGTTCAATAACAGTTTAGCTTTCTCTGAATTCGAATTTAAATATTTCTCTTCAATGCATAAGGCTTAAAATTCTTTAGTAGGTGTGTTCCATGGACGCTAACGGTATGGAAATACAAATACTGTCACATTCATGAAAAAGTTAGCTTTGTAAACATTAACAGACTAATTAAAAAGTAATTACATTTTTATTCTTCTTTCTCGCATATTTTAAATTAATTCCTGGGATGACCTTAGAAATTTCTTCGAATCAAATACAACCATGATCAAGTACTGGAGTAGCTAAAGTAAGAAGGGAGACAGTAGAAGAGAATGTGTTAAAGTTCTCGGAATTCATGCAGCTTCTGACTAGAAATGCAAATATTATTAAAACCATTTATAATTTCAGCTTGTGGAGATTTAGCAAGCGATAAAAAGAGTTCGCGTAACTCTGAAGTTAGGTCTGAATTCTACTAATTAGAGAATAATTATTTTTGGAACCGATTAAATTATAATTATTACATTCATATGCCTTATACGAGA